>NW_011627850.1:927225-950495 GCF_000204515.1 Acromyrmex echinatior
CGACGCGACGCGACGCGACGCGACGCGACGCGACGCGACGCGACGCGACGCGACGCGACGCGACGCGACGCGACGCGACGCGACGCGACGCGACGCGACGCGACGCGACGCGACGCGACGCGACGCGACGCGACGCGACGCGACGCGGCGCGACGCGACTCGATGTGTGTTGTGTGTACACATATGCAAACACACGATGTGGCATACGCTGCAATATATGTGTATGCACGTCGTATACGCTGTGTTCCATGCGTGTTGTGTGCGCGCTTGTTCGCCGGTCGCACGACTATCTAAATATAACCCTACGACCGTGTACACACGTATATGGGATGTATTCAATGGTTATCGCGATTTTCGATACTCCCCGACAAAGTTGGAAAATATTTCGTCATGCCGCTGCAGCTGACACTGCAACGGATAAGAGTGATGAGGGTGCCGTAGAATCAAGAATGCAGGAATCAATTTTCTGCATCCGCTCCGTTTATCCGCACTATATCTCAAGAGCTCGCTTCTTTTTTTGGTATTTTTTTTTTGTTTTTTTGTTTAAAAGAATCTGGGTTATAATAAAATTTTTCTATCATGTACTTTGATGATAGATTGATCATTCCGTTAACTTGGTGTCGAAAAAAAAATGTATTGTTTCCAATATGTTTCTCGATGTCTCAAAAAGCTTTTCTTTCTAATGTTGTTATTTCGATAGTACTTAATTTTTAAAAGCAAACATATATTTTTATTTCCAACTACATCAAAATCTACGACCATATTGATCGTGATGAAGGAATTATGGTATATAAATTTATCTTATACATAATTTAAATTTGGAAAGCTGACAATTTGATATACACAATATTGAAATAGCCGTCATTGAATAGCCATTTTGCTTTATAGCATTGCTATTTTATGATGTTCCTACATTTTGAACATCATGCGATGGATTTGTAGGATGGAATCGGATTTGCAACCGCGGTATGTTTTATTATGTATGGAATGTGTTCCAACATAGTAGCATATTTTACTTTGAACACAAATTCTTTCGTGCATTGAAATTTAATGTTTTCGCGACGTAAAATTTGGCTGAAAGTCATTATTTATTGCAGATTTTTACATTTAGAATATTTTATCGTGCGAAAAATCAATTGGGAATTTTATAAATTCTCGTTGAAATTTCTTTTTCTCAAACTTTGAAAAATTTAATAACCGAGCACTGAAAATTTGATAAACAAGATTGATTATTTTATTATTTTTTCCCCTTAATTTTTTCAATTATTAATCGTAAGATAAAAAAGTTGGAGATAAAAAAAAAATTGAGACATAGGTTAGGAAGAGCGAGAAAGGTCGATTAATCTCGAACTCAATGTTGGAATTCTGTTGGGACGGTTTGTATTGGCGCAGGTCATATGGATAGGTATATGCAACCTAATTTTTGATTGGCTCTAGGGATGGAGTGGAGGAGAGGCTTAACCTTCGATCCACGAAGAGAAGGTCGAGATTGTACCACAGGGAGCCCCCTTCCTCCATCTCCGGTGCAGGTTCAAATTTAAGCCTTATTCCATCGCCGATTCGGCGGCTGGTATTAACGAAGCCATTAGTAGTTCCTTAACTCTGCGCAGCGGTTGTGCTAACACATCCAAAGTCACACAGGTCGACGAAATCGACCCATCGTCATCACAGAATGGAATATTTGTCACCTAAAAACAGGGCACGACGAAAGTGACGTAAAGTTACGAGAGCGCATTAGTCTTGCGTAATGAAGTTCAAGTTAGAGAAGCGAATTTCGTCCATTTACGCTTATCGCGACTCGATTTATTATATCCTGACACAATGGTCGCGATTTCGCACAAATTACTTCGGTTTTAAGAATTTTAGGATTATCTCGCAGCGTTTAGTAAAGTTAAGTAACCGACAATCATAGTCCCAAGCTGTTTTTATCCTCGTGAAATTGTTCTCACAGTGGTTCTCTTCTAGCCTTCTTATGAACGTTGGCACAAACAATCTGATTTTAAAGGTAAACCATCACGTTTGCCCCATCCTCGCCGCCTCCCTCCGCGGTGTGCATTCTTCGAGAAAATCGGATTATTATCGCGGAATCTATTTGGAGGTCCCGTTTGTTCGTATCAGTATTCACGGGATGTCGAAGACTGTCAAACGTTCCCCTTTCCAGGACACAACCAACTGTTGTAACGCGCCGCATTGTATACTCACGCAACAATCAACATTGCCTATGTGCACCGTTGCATATACAAGTGTATAATGCTGTATATACTGCCCGTGCAGTGTGCATTCCTGATGCGCGGCAAGCAACGATACATCCCCTCCCCGGAAGCGAAAATTCAAGATGCGACAACGGAACTCTTCTCATCGATCAAAATAGGACGTTCGGATATGTTCCCTTTGGAATTAATTGACTAATGGGACCAACGCAAAGTGCATCGATTTCTATTATTTATTTTATGAGAAAATCCTGCTGTTATTATCGCTTCGGAAAATTTTCGATACCGTTTTGATACCCACGTTTCCCATTCGGTCAATCTCTCTTATTGCATCGCGGGACAATCTATTTCTCTAACGTGAGAAAATGGACGAGGTATATATTGGGTGTATGATCAATTTGCAATGTGTTGATTTTCTTTTTATTGCCGTTATATGGATGTTAAGATAAGATCGCAATTGTCCTTTTTCCCTCATAACGGTTATTGTACGCGCGCGAATAATAAGTTTATTTTTTTCTTGCTCTGCCCTCTAGAACTGTACTAGAACTTTCTTGTTTTTGCTAAATATCAAACATATATTTACCTATATTCCCTTCAAGTTATAAAAATGCGCGCTGTAAAAAAGAGTCTGGTTGGTCTTTAATTGGAATTCCAGTGGAAAATGAACACACACAAATGAGAATTTTATAATTAAGTCTATTATAATTATTATACGTCAAAATAACTCGAGATCTAATTACGACGTCTGGAAATTTTGATAAATATAATCAGATCTATTGGTTCGTTTATTTTTAAGAAATTTTTCTCAGTGTCGTTCATCTACAGAAAACAAACATCTTACCTTTGAAATATCTGAATTATTTGACGCTATTCTCTTATCTGATTTCAACTTACTCAAATTGTTCGAATATTTAGATCGTGACGTTTGTAGCGACGTTCAAATATTCACACATATCTGGAATCGTTTTATTATATAGCACATCCTTGCTCGCTGGGAGGACTTCATATGGGGAAATTCTTACATCGTATCTCGCCACGTGGCCGAATATCGAATATGTCGTTTTCGCATACCACCGTCGATTTCGTCGGCGCGTAATGTAGCTACGTACCGCACAATCGCTGTAATCGCGGATGCTTGCGAAAGCAAATATCTATGTACGAGCGAGCAATGCCACAATTTCACTCAGACGGCATTTCAGGAGTGCGGGAGGAGGAGGGGGGAAGATATTCTCGTTATAAAAATTCCTATTCAAAGGGAAGCGCGAACGCGTGTGCGTGTCACAGGGACGTACTTTTACGTCGACAATCCTTGAAAGTCTCATATTTTTGTCGTAATATGAAAATATATTTTCAAAGACAGGGATATGTGTGTCAAGAACATAGCGTGCGTTATGCGTCTGGTTCTGTGCACATTTTATCTCTGCTCGCGGCTCTTACTAGCGCGTATTACATCTTCTTCAACATCATTCGCATTCAATTCGAATATGTTTAACGGTGTCAAAGGACATAAAAGTCTTTTAATTCTGTAAAAAGATGTAAAAGTAATTTACTTCAACGATGAGTGTTTGTAGTCATGAAAGTATGTTAAACCGACGCCCAGTATCAGATTTCATGAATCTACAGATTTACAACGTCGATACTTAGTTGCAAATAACAGAGTATCGATATCAGAGTAACGCTATCTATATAAGTCGGGGAGTACGGCTCTTTAAATCGCCCCTACAGATGATATTTTCTGCACTGCGAGAGAAAATTCGTTTTCACGAATCAGATTTCATTAGACAGGGAGTTTGATACAATAGGTTGTACGAACCCATTGCAAAGAGCAATAAACGGTGTCGCCACGTCGTCGTACATGACGCGTATACGTACAAGCGACGAGCAGTGGACACACACACACACGCGCACACACTTTCGGAGTAGATACATCTGCATTGCAGAAACGAGAGGACCATGCAAATTCAATATTTGCACCGTGATGGAATGATCATACCGAAGAGAGAGAGAGAGAGAGAGAGAGGAGGAAACTCGCATGTGTGCCTATCTGACCCAGATGCTTAAATTGTCATATATGCTACAGTATCATAGGAAGCTTAGACGTATGGACGAGCCAGCGAGAAAATGGTCTCCTTTACTAAGGCTTTACGTATGTACTCGCGTCCACATCCTATATACGGTACAACCTATTTCGGGAAAGAGCCACAACATTCCGCTGAGACGAATGAGAAGAGAAGCGGAGTGGAGAGACGGAAAAGAGAGAAAATTAAGTTTAAACTCTCAAACCTTAAGATAGCAACAATTCTGTATCGCGCATATAACGCGAGATACAGCTACGATAGCTATGTTGATATGAGTGGAATGGGAGTTATATACCGCATTGTTATACCATCATACGACGACGTACGTGGATCGCAATCCGTCCACCTTCCACTCCAGAATATAGACGCCACTCATGTGCGAAGAAATCGCACATGGCATGCGATATCAGAACATGAAAGTAAACTTAATAATTTAGAAGATCGTATAGCATTGCCCACGACTGTTGATCGAATGTTAAAAACTTACGAATAGAGATTAAAATATTTAAAATAAAGTGTAAAATAATGTTACTTGAATTATTAAAAAAAAATGAATTATTAATATTTTGTTATGCTATAATCATTTGATTATTTAAGCGTAGTGTGTTAAAAAAGAATAATCAATTGTTATTTCAGTTGAAAATTATAGTGCAATAATTAACAAAAGTATGTTAAATCAAATTTTCTTCTCTTTGGTAAATACTCTACAACTATGAATGTAATTAAAACAAAAAATTATAAACGTATAAAAATTTAACAGAAGTGCAGATGTCAAAGTAATGTTATGGAAACGAAACAAGCAAAATATTAATTTCGAATCAAGAATCAAATTATTGCATTGTGAGTTAAAATGCTTTTATAATAATATAATTTCTATAATAAGTAGTAAAACGTAAAATAATTATAAAATAATATTGTGACAATTTTATACATCATAAGTTAAAGGTAGCAATTATAATTTTAATAAAATGGGTTATATATTTGTTTTGGTATTGTTTCTACTGTAGTATTAATTAATAATATTCTATTCTCTTTATAAGTATATTATTAAATGGAAATAAAATGTACGATCATTATTTTCTACATAAACAAATATTTCAGATACATCGATTATTCTTCGATAACATATTCCCAAAATGATTTTAATATAAAGGAACTAATATTAATGCTTCATCATAAAACGAAAATGTCCTTTAAATGTCCTTTAAAAATATTAAGTAAATCAATACGAATTGCTTTAAGTAAAATATGTCGATATGTCTAAATATTTCACTTGTTTTATCTTATTGAAGAGATAATAGATAATTTATTTCCCGCATTGATGAAACATTTACAAAAGAAATATGTCAATTGTATGTCGATATTACGTTTATTATGTATTAAATTAGAATAATATTCTGATATTTTTGTATATATTAATAATTACTCTGTAAGTCGATACGCGCTGAAGACTTGAAAATTATTCTACGCAGAATTATGTCGATATCAGCAGACAGGTCGTCAGATGAGAGTTTCCTCCACGGCTTCCTGAAGCATTGCATAGCACACCATGCACCGGCAATATGTGCGGCGCACCAAATCTGAGCGTACAAACTTTCGTCGTACAGATTCGCCGTAGTTGAACGCTTCCTATTTGAAAGTTATGACGTTTTGGTATCAGGAGTTTCGTCTCCGAATCAGGAATTTGACATTAAAAAGTTATGAGGTTGAGACATATCCATATTTACATATCTATATATATGTAGATGTATCATGTATACATCAAATGCTTGTGACATTTTAATATCTTCATCATAGATTTTCAAGTATCGCGTAGTCCAATATAAAAATTAAATTTGAAAAAAAAAAGTATCAACTTTCTTAATATAGCAGCTGCGTTATTTTTTCTACGTCATGATTCAATAAAAGTAACTTGAAAAGTATGTTGAATGAACGTCGATTTTCACCGATACGTCGTAAATACAATAAAATTTAGATATATTGCAAAAATTACGATAATGCCGAATTATCCTCTATGAACACATCGCTTTGTTTTTCAAGTTTGATCAAGTACGCAACTCGTAGATCGCCGAATGCTATAGTGTATCACAAAATCCTGGTGTTTGGGGCGCATATTCATGCGGCCACATTGCTCGGTATAATCGACACGGCATTCGCCACGTTCGACAAGCGACGACCCCTTCTCGGTGACCTTTTCACGCCGCGGATCGATTCATGGAACGATATTTCCTCGTTACCGCCGCACGTCGCGTCGGTGCGGCACGAGTAAATCTGTTTAAAAAAAAACGCAAGATCAGATGCGATGAATGAAACATAAAGAATCAAACAGCGAGCTGCGAATTATTTGTCGTCGCTCCGTCAGTTTAAACTTTGAATTATCGAGTTTAAAAATTATTTAATTAGTTCTCAGGGAGTAATAATTAATTCGAGAGTAAACTTTCGAACTTTACAATTACTTTGGCGTACATAAAAATAAAAGAGACCTACGAGCCATTTGAAAATACATGCGCAATATAGTGGACAATACTTGCGCAATACTTTTGAAATCTTAAAAGCAGAAAAGTGTCAGAGTGAAGTTCTTTTCGCATTATAAACAGACCATTTCTATTCGAGAATAAGCTTAAAAATATTGAGCTTTGAGATGGCTCAAGGGAGGGAAAACAATATGGAATGTGATAGAAGTTGAAATTGTTTCACAGAAACTATCTAGAGTCCGTCCCCTTTGCGGTTGACACTTCGATCGCGGTCCCCAACTGTTCCCAAGGACAATAGCCGCTAATTTGATTAACTCGCGATTAATTGCATGTCCAGGTCTAAAGCGGCGGTCTCACCGCATCAAGCACTCGGCAATATATATTCGCATTGACAGCATCGATACCTGATAGTGTCCGTCAAGGCAAAAGGCATGATCGCTTTCCTCGGCAATGTCTCTGATAGCAAGGAGCTATAAGCTTCTTATAGGAAGTTGCAATAGCGCGACGTTGCCATAATCTACTGAAGGAAGCCTCTTAGGTCGTAATATAAGGAAAGGTCCTTTGATACAAACCCTCTCTCTTCCGCGAATGCCCACGGAGACCATGAGCGAACGAGCAAAACCGACCCTGAGCCGCATCTGGCAAATTTTCTAGAGAAACCTCTTAGAAAGGCGGCACGAAGAAATACGAGATATATATTTCCATACCGAGTTAACGTAACATTCACGGTTTCGCGCATAAAGCGATTGGCCAAGTATATACGTTTACTCCGCCGCTGCCGCGTATTTTATCGATTTCCGATTGTATTTTCGCGACACGACGTTTAATCGAAAATACACATACGTTATGTGCTTTTGATATTTCTGTAAATTGGCCATATTATTATGATTATGCTGTTAATCCATATTATTTTTAATTTCTGCAGAAAGAAGATGAAGAGGGAGATGTAAAATTTACACGTAACGTATCGCGTGTAAAGCCACCGGCAAAGTGCACGTATTTACGATGCGCGTTGTATCGATTTTCGATTGTACTCTTTCACGAGGCAACATTCAATTAAAAATACCCGCGCACATTCTTTTACTGTTTCCGTAAACCTTTCCGTTAATCCGCATACATTGTCTGTATTGTCTTTGCGTTCTTTTTGACAAGAGAGGGGGAGGAGAGGGGAGAGGAGTTTAAGAAAAGAGAACTGTCAGGGGCACGACGTGGACCCTCCTGTGTGGTTAGTTGCACGATTGTCCAGATAATATCGTTGATTGAACAAACAATAACATCGTTAAGGCAGTAAGTGGAATAATCGAAGTATCGATAATCTGGTTTGAGCGGACGAGCAGACCGCGAAAATACGGTTTATTGGCTCGGGCGAAGCCTCACTTCCCCTTCTACGAACAAATGCTATTTGTTCGTAGAATTTCCGGTTTCATTTCAGGTTTCACAATAATTGTTGTTACATGTATTTTTTTTTCGTAGCGCAAGAATTACCGTATTACTTCATCGATAAAAGTACACGAGGAAAGGAAATTTCACCCAACATTTTTTAATTCCTACGCTTTCCGGCGATGCGCTATCGATTCTCTATCGCGCATCCACAAAATTTCTTCTCCGTTCATTGAAAAAGAGTAGGTAAAGAGCTATTCGATGATACTGGGAGAAGCTAATACCACGTCGACCTAATAGATCGACACATCCATTGAGGTTGAAGAGCAAAAACCAGTGCCCGAACACAAACTTAGGTAGAACGAAAATACTTGACGATGACAAGAACTCGGCACATCCGAGGTAAATGGACTGTTAGACATAGAGAACCTCTACTATCACGCTTACGTATTTACTTATCAGTGCCCTCTTTACTTATGGCACGAGATCATTATTCAGCTTGTGTGTAAACATGCTGAAAATATTTTACTTACGTAATGAAATATAAATATTTTAATATTTAATACATTTCGCGTTTTTGTAAAAAAGAAATAAGATTACTAAAGAAATTATTGTAAGTATACTTGTTACTTTAATGATGGATTTGTCCTTGCTGACATCGTGAACTAATTCTACTTTTTTAACTCTTTCTACTTTTTTTTCTTAGAGGGAGAGAAAGAGAGAGAGAGAGAGAGAGAGCAGATTTTTTAATATTTTTGTATTTTTATTTTCTTGCCCGTTTTGCTTTATTAAAGATTTTAATTAAGCTTATAGACGTTATATCTCAACGTTAGCAACAAACGATACTTTTGCGTGTGTCTTCTCACTTTCATCGGATCGCCCTCGTTCCGTGTTAATTTAAGTAAGGCAAACAACGAGAGGAACCTTCACTTGCTAGCAAAATGTGAACAGCGGCACAAATATACATTAATACATGCGACAGCACTTGATTCAATACTGCTTCGGCGTTCATTATTCCGCGAAGTTTCGTTAGCATTACTAATTAGAATGCTGAGGAATGGCAAATCTCAGAAGTTTTCCCGAAACTCCCATTGTACCAGCCTGTAATAAGAACGGCCATTATTATACTGTTTACAATCTCTAGAGGTGAGTGGAAACTTTGCGCCAAGTGCATCGGGGAGTTCAGAGGGATGATGGAAAATTCAGATGTAAACGCCGAAGAAAACGACGAGATACGTTGAATCTAGGCTGGTGGAAGCAAAATACCTCCGTTAATAATTTGATAACGTGACACACCATGGCATTTGTGATAACGTACGGTGACAAAATGTTACTATTGTATATAAATATATAAGATAGTTAAATTTTGTCCAAAAATAAACGCTTTATATATTGCTCTCGTCGAGATATTATATCTTCTATATTAACTTTTTCGAAATAGACGATCGCGTCTCTACCGTGATATTTATTCGTATACGCATAGAACAAACAAACGTAGGAGAATATAAAAAAGGACTAAGAATCGGGTAATCCTCGAAAATGAGAGAGCGAAATGTACCATGAAATATGCACCTATTTTCGAATACGAAGGCGCGCGGATATTCACCGACACGCGGTGTCAAATAAATCTTGGAGAAATGAGAAGTAATGCGCGAATACACTAGCGCTTCCTGACGTAATCGCTGGAGCAGCGGGAATTAAAAAGGGTAGTTTCCCCGAAATTATACCATATGATATAACACTCGTTTTCCCGACATTTCCCTTTCTTGTGTGGCGCTTCTTCCGTTATTGTTCGTCTCTTGTAATAGGCAAATAACTAAAGCTAAGCTTTTTTCGCGTGAGAGTGAAGTTCGAAGATACATATAAGGGAAATATATAAATGATTGATTTGGAGCATAAATGTATAATATATGGAGAAAATCTAAATCTATGCCATTCGTATGTTACTGTTTTCATTTTTTACACGTAATTAATTTAATAAAAATGTTTAGAGGAACAAAATATATGTACGTATGCGAATGTACGTATGAAAATAAATATATGTTGATATCTTATCTCTTATAGGAGCGAAAAAAAAAATATCGGGCGTGGGTATGATTCCGTATAGAATCAATCATTTTTTTTTTCCAAGCGATTGCTTTTACCCCACTTAAGCTATCCAGAATCACACAATGATATCCTTTCACTTTTGCTTTGCGAGACAACGGTACCTGGTTTGCTTGTACCATAGGTGATATTTTGGGAGGAAGAGAAGATATCAAGTGCGATCGACTCTAGACCGGGAATTGAACCCGGATCTTTCGCTTGCCGGGCGATTGCTTTTACCACTAAGCTACCCAAGCCCTGTGAGATAACGTTCTTTCTTTTGTCAATATATATTGTGTATACATTGTATCTACAATTCGTTAAGATTGTACCGCACAGAAAACGTAAACAGTAGAATTTAAACGATAAACGAATCGATCAATCACAGTCGAAAATTGTCGTAAGACTAAAATTCTCGGCCGTGATCGATTGGTTCGCTCTTAAATTTCAGTGGCTACCTTTTTTTCAGAATACTATAGACCTTTGAAATTTTTATTCTGAAATTTTATTATAATTATGCATAATGAATATACGAATACAATATAGAGTACGCTTTGTCTCATTATTAATTCGTATTTCATAAAAAAAAATTCTCTCGAAAAGAGTCATTTCATTATTGTAATTCGTAAAAAAAAGAATTCGTATAGTAGAGAGAGAGGTAAAAAATCGTGAACGATGAAACAGAACGCGTTATCTCCGTACTTTTTATTGATTCGCCATATTACTTTGTTACCAAATTGCAGGTTTTGTTATCAATAAAAACCGCAATTTGGTAACGAGGTAACAACGTAACAAGGCGGAAACGACAACAGAAGAGAGATCGTTCAATTAATCTGATAATACGGAGTCTTAATATCATTAATTAGATCCTTTGTGGAACGCGCCGACACGATCTTTCAAAGGGGAATACAACAACGTCTCTTTTCTGTATGCATTTAAACTAGTGACACAACTATGTTTGCATAACAAACGTTTTCTTCTCGGCCCTTAATTGCTATTTGTAATTAGATAAAGTACAGTAATATAAATATAACATGTTAATTAATTTTAGAGACCTAACTTTCTGAGATCGCTGACGAAAGAATTTAAATTGCACGAGGTGACTTATTTGAATATTCTAATCAAAATTACGTAAAGGCGAGTGGCATTTATTTGGATTGTTAATTATTATCAGTGGTAACGAAATAAAATTACTAAATGAAATTAATAGGACATTCTTTTTCACGTTTTCGATTTTAATTACGGGAATTATTGAAGGACGGAGAGATCTTACATGGGGATAATTATCTTGCGTCGCGTGCGCTCATATATAATAGCAAGCTCTCTGCAAGCTCTCTGAATAATATTTCGTAAAGACACATTTGCGTGAGATTAACGATACGGTCGCTCAATCGTGTTGTCATTACGCGTTAGAGGCTAAGTACTGTCTTTTTCGTCTGACATAGTACACTGAGGTGTATTGGTGTGTTTATTGTGTTTGCGTAGCTTTAGGTATCGAGAAAGATATTGGATTATATGGAAATAAAGCAAACACGCTTTTATATATGATAGAGGCAGAAGGTAGAAGCAAACGCGCTTTTGCTTTGATGTAAAAAACATAAAAGGGAATCACATCTTGCATTTCGTATGAATAATTTGTTGCTTTTATTACGAAGAATTACGTCTGTATTTTGAAGTATTCATTTGTAAATATCATTGCTGTAACGGAGAATGCATTATTCAACGACATTACGACGACTCATACTGACGACTATTCCTACAGTAATGCTCGGAACTAATTTTCTACGTGCCCAAGGCTTCCTATTGTCATCTATTATTACGGTGATAATGTAAAAAAAAAATTTCAAGATTCGAATCGAGATTGGAATCAATATTCCGCTGGGAAACAAAGGTTCGATAAACTAATATAAAAATAATAAGAGATAAAAATTATATCGGTGACTTATTCAATCTATTATTATAAAAATTGTGATTTTACGCATATATTACGACATAATAGTTTATATTTATATTCGAACAATTAATAGTTTATATTTGGACAACTAATTGCATGAAATTAATATTATCACATTTCAATATATAATGGCACATTGTCCGGACAATTAGTTTCGTACATACTATATATATATATATATATATATATATTAATAATAATGTTTTAACGAACGTCTTCCAATAGAAAATATCGACACAATTTCTCTCAATAAACCTGCCAAACGGAGGAAACGTATGTATCGAAGACTGTCGAAATACGGAAATGTAATTGTATCTATTAAGTAGTCACATCCGAGAATTATATGTTGCTCGTTTCATTCATATTAATTAAAAAAATATATATTCAAGTGGAAAGGGACTTATTGTATCAGCCATAAATCACAAACCGACTCAACTACTTTAAAAGCTCGATGAAGCCGGGAATGTTATCGGGAAAAGTTTCCACTGGCTGGACTCTCATTAAAATAAGCACAGGCATGTTACGCTACATCTCCATTATGTTGTCTCGAAAAACAGTCCATGTGAGCATAGCGTGTCTGAAGCACGTAACTATATCTCAGGCTATAATCTCTCATTTCTCGGCTTATAATCGCTTTTTGGTAATATGCCAATGTACGCCAATGTACCGCAGTCTCGATCAGTCGGCAAGATTTGATGTCTATACGTTGCGTGTCGATATCCATTAAATTTCTATCACGATTTTAAACATTTAACGAAATATTATCGACTGTTAGAGTCGTGAAGAAAGTGCTGTAAATCCTACGGTTACAATATAATTTTAGATATACCCGACGCGAGGTGCTATCATTGTGATACATCTTAAAAGATATTTATCAAAACTTTATCCCTATCTTGCCGGCTTGCTTCCAAGGCACTCGGTTCTAGTCTTGTATCAGAACAAACTGAAACGCCAGAAACGTGCACGACATTTTACGGACGGATATACAGTACGAGTGTACAGTAACAGTTTCATCGAGGCGTTGCACGTACTTCATGAGACGCTTGCAACAAATAATTGTTTCTCGGCCAAGGCGTGCTGGTATTTTCTAATTTCGAAAACCTATCGTCCGGTCGAGACGATGACTTGGACTACACACATGTTTCGGAACGCTTTATCTGAGATAATGAGACGACTGAGGGAGGGAATAGAATGCGAAGGGAATAGAACGAAGCGAAGATTGTGTCGCAGGCGAGAGTCGCAAGATCGACAGTCACAGCAGTCCATTAATTATTGATAGACTTTTATCGATATGTTCGGTGTTTTTAAATAATTTTTCAAATTTCTACGATTCGCGGGATATTGTAAATATTTCCACAGCGATTTTCACGTAATATACATTTGCGCTCGGCACAAAACGACCGACGGCTTTCACAGCCACGCGCTGTGTACTTTTCGACTATTAATCGATTGATTGACGCGCGGACGAGTCAATTTTCATTGGGTACACTGTCGATTGAAGCTTCGTATCGTCGCACATTGTGTGCGAGGTTCAACTCTCCGTGCAGACTGTGGAAAAGAATTACATCGTCCGTCCGCACCGTATTCCCATTCTGCGGTAAAATCAATACAAAGTAAAATTAAACGTGTCCGCCGTACCGTGAAAATTTAATAAACCAGTCTGACGAGTCAGATTCCTCTATGAACGCGCGGAGCGGTGAAGAGGTGGCAGTACCAGAAAGAAAGCTTTTTCCCGCGACGCGACGCGACGCGTCGCGACGCAGGGAGATGCCGCACACATAGATGCTCCATGATTTCCGTCCGCCGCTGGCTATCGAGCGATTTGCATTTCGACACAATGGCTGACTACAAGCGACACTCGCCATTACGATGGGCCTTTTCCTCTATCAGTCATTTTCGCGTTCCCTTTATCCTTCCAGTCTACTAATCTTTTAACTCGCGACACGTGAAAGAGTCTAATAAAAAATTTACTTCTCCGAAAAGGTCACGAGCGAAGAACTTTGATGATCGTGATAATTAATTAGCCCTTTGTGAAAGAGAAACGGTGCTCGCGTGAAACAGATGAAGGTAGAAAGTAGAGATAAGTCAACGACGTTCCGTCTTTCTGGCCGCAACGGTGGCATAGAAAAATATTGACGCGCACTGGATGCCATTTTCCAGCGAAGCACCGTGATGGCGACGATAAGGTCGGTGATGCCAGCGGGAAACATGGTTTGGACTGTAGCTCTCGGGCAGCTTTTATTGATCTTTCCAAGTCAAGAGAACCGGCTAATCCGCCCGATCGGCCGAACAGCCGGTCGGTCGATGTGCTGTCCTTCCAATTAAAAGATAGGATCCAGTAAAGAGGAATGTGAACCGAAGTAGCACTGATCGATTAATTGACAGCTCCCGATCGTTGTCTGGAGACGTCGATTTATATCAATTTCTTCTTGTTTCGAAATATACGTCGCATGCGAGTATATTTGTGTCGAGCCCATCATAATATTACTCGCGATGTATCCTCTCTTTTGTTTTTTTTCTCGGTCTTCTCTTTTTTTTTTATTGCACCTTCATTCGCATTCAAATTTATTCGAACGCATAATACACGAGCGCGTTATGCTTGAAATGCATTCGCGTGAAGAAGGATCCGCGGCGATTCACCGAGTACGACATTCGCTCTACTTTATTTTTTTTTGTTTCGTTATCTTCTATTCTTTTTTCTCGCCATTATTCGACGCACTGCGGGTGCGCATATTTTTTGTCGAGAGGCAGGCCGATGCAAATCGCAATTGTACTCTCGATATTTCGGCGATAGGAACTGGTTTTCAAATTTTTGTACAAGTATATATTCGTACACGGTGTAAACTCGCAAATGGAGCTCTTGTAATTGACACGTTCTATTATTAAACGGATCAAAACTGGCTGCTACAATTTTTTTCGTTCGACATTCGTCAAACAAAAGTCACCGTTCAGTCTATTTCAATATGTTTTTATTCTTGAAATGTGATTTGATAGATATCGATTGTATTGATGTTTCTAAATTTTGAGACTGCATTTCAAATTAAAATTTTAATTACACGTGTGCCGGTCTTAATTATTTTACATTTATAAAATATGAAAGATACATTTTATAAATATCGCGTTAAATATATGTTACTTTTTATACAATATTTAAATTAAAAATTAAATAGAAATTCTACCAAAGTTGAAAATATTTTAGTTTTCTAGAACGAATATAGAAGTCACAATTTTATGGTTTTCAAAGTCTACGACAGTCTAAAATATATATTGTAAAATACAAAAAATTCAGCAAAAAAAAATTTTTTTTTTTTCATAGCAGTAACTTGCATAGCAGTAACTTCTTAAAAAAAACATACGTTTTCAAGAGCACCTCTCCGCTAGAGTCATATTTTTTATTCGATCCCCGATCAAGCTGATGTGTATGATTTTCAGGTCAATTCCCAACAGTATCCGATGGTTCGATTGTCTCTAAGTATGATTAGTATCGTGACCGCACAGCACTAATTAGTGAGATTTGGTGATCCGAGTCAAAACGCGTATTATCCATTTGATACTCGCGCGCATATATGCGTTACCGAATACAGGCACTTGATGGAACTTGGCATTTACTTGCCGGGCACGCGTCAGTATGGACATCGCGCGCGTATCGCATATTCATTCCACGGCGGTAACTATCAGATTTCGGCTATGCGTCACTAGGCGAAGGAGATTCCCGTACCGGGAATAGTTGACCGAAGTGTGCAGTCCGTATGCCGGAGATCTCGCGATGCAAACTATGAGGATTGCGTGGACCGTAGCGAACGCGCAGCGTCCAGATACTATCCGGCAAGGCTTTTAGGCAAATTCAAATACTCCTGTTAGATTGTGCTCGCGTAACTGCTGCAAAACCAAATCCAACGCGCTACACGCCACATTTATCGCACGGTATTTTCTATACCGTATTTATATTGTGTGTATGCGTATCTTAATTTCCCGCTCATAAAATATGCAATAATAAATACTTAATAAATCATACGTAGTAATAAAATAATTACAACTATCAAACAAAATCCAAGCTGATTTTTTTTTACTTTTTGTTGTTTCCTATATTATAATCCTACACTAAAAATACCGAATAACTTTTGTTTAAAAGATGTTAAATAGTTTGCAATTTTTAGAAATTGATAAAAAGATTAGTAAACTTTAAATATATATATTTTATTTAAATATATATATTTTTTTTTATAAGAATGTATCATCTCTTTTTATATTTATTAACAGACTACGAAGAAGAAGAAAGATGTTCGCCCTCGAGATGTTTTCTTGCGACGTCTAAATCAAGTGATATAGTGGTACACAGTAGTGTCAGAGGATATATTATTTCCGCAAAGCATAATGTTTTAAAATATACGAGCACAAAAAGTGTCAAAGTAACTCGAACAGTCCTGGTAGTTCCGATTTATGTGATAATGCACGGTTATTACATGGCGCTTTTACACACATACTTCCCGATTAAATTCGCCTCGCCGGTAGTTTTTCCGATTTTCATTTGGCGTCCACTGGGAACGGATCAACGGACGATTCTCAGTTACCAGGTGCGGGTTACCTCATACGTGTTGACGACGAGTAAAGAGTAGATGGAAGGAAGTCGACTTCGATCGACGAAGTTGTACGGCTCGCGATGGTCCGTTATCGCGTCATTCCGAGAAGATATCCATAGACCAGATAGTAGAAGTGAATATGGCTTCCTCTGAAATCGTAGAATACGCAGCATTGCCGCACATTCCACATATAGTAACATATAGTAACGTTGCATCATATTATTTACCAATCTTATCAGCCGTGAGAATATTCTGCTTTCTTGCGTTATAATTGTATATACAATTACCTCATTACCGCTTTCAGAAGGATCCATTGTATTTAATTAATGTCGATATTATATCGCATGTATTCCGATTTATAGAGAGAGATACAGATTATAATCATTTCTAATGAACAAGTTGACATAATTGGATACTGATGTTCGTTAAGTTATTTCTGTACGATAATAGAATAATGAAATTGAGGTCGAAACGAATATAACGTTGACCAACCGCACATTGCAGGCTAATCATAGCTGTGTAATTCTATTAAAAAATATCGAATGACTTTAAATCTAGATGTTTGAGAAAACGTATCGAAGCACGATCGGAGTAGTTAATAGCGGATGAGTTAATTAAGCCGCGAGAGAACCTGACATCTGGATAAATTCCATAAAACCCGTTATGACACCAAAGAGAATAATATATAATTTCGAATAACGGCAGACTGAAAATTTATTTGTCAGACGTTAATTACTATATAGTAAAAATTACAATAACATAATGTCATAATTATCGAGTTTATTAACTCGTCCTTTTTGTGAAATTATGCGGAAACGATTACCGAAATAGCAATTCAATTTCGACAACTGCGACGTATTAAAAGTTTCAGTTCCACACTTAATAGAAATTTAATCTCGCATCTGCAATTCTCTGTCTCCCTCTTCCTCTTTTATTCTCGTATATTTCCAAAGAAGTCCATCGGTCGAACGAGTAGTGAGAATTTGCATTTCACCAAAGATTGCGTTCACGAATATTGGCACCTAGACGATCTCAGTACCTACTTGTCTCTCTTACGACCGAAACTTGGCTCAGCTCTTCCTTTTTTGATTTTTTCCATTGTCTTGCGTTTCTTCTTATTCTTTTTTTCCTTCTCTCTCTCTCTCTCTCTCAGTTTCTTCCTTTTCCTCCGCGATAAATCTTCGATTAAATATTTACGTTTCGCTTGTATACGCGAAATCTGTGGTGATATTTTAACAATCTCAATTTGTATGAGATGTCCTGTCGTGAATACTCAACGTCGGATAAACTTTTCAAATCTATGTTAAAGCATCTATGTTAAAGCTCCAAATATATTTTATTTGAAAGTATTTTTTTCGAATTTCTGTAAAATTAACTTTGGGTTGCACTCGTAATCGAATCCTTACCTCACAGTCGATAAACGACTTACAATTAGGAGAGCTTTCCATTTTATTACACTAATTACTCTCATTATTTAAACATGATTTAATTATCAGGTTTTTCATTGCATGTTTTCACCCTACGAATTCTTTTATGATAAAAATGTCAGTCTCTTTCAGTTATTGCGAATCAAAAATTAAAAAACAATTTCGCGAGGTGTAAAAACGATTTTCGAAATTGTTTTCAAATAAACGATGCCCGGCAAATTGTATGATTGTTTTGCTATTTAAGCCGATGCGATGGTGAATTAAGTCAATATATTTTTTAATTAGTTTTCAATGCGGTACTTTTAGTTTCAACGCGTAACTGCCCTTTGGGATTGCAAGCTATGTACCTTTTGATGCCTCTTCAAATTCGTTTCGCGGACACTTTCGGTCGACATACATACCATTAATTGGGGCTCCGAAACATGCAACCTCATAAACGACCACAACTATCGGTACGCACGTTTCATACCTATCTCTTGCATAAATAATTATTATGGTCAGTTTAATCCCGCGCACTTACGAGCGTCAATATTTAGTTTCGCTCTTTTGTGAAACGTAGGTAGGTAATAAAAATGCTTCAATATACGTGTTAATTTCATCAGTACGTATTGTCTGGCAATATTGATTAACGTGTTGTCGCGACGAATTAGTTAGCGCCATATTTCCGACAATATAGGCTGCCTTCGCTTTGCCGTTCACAGCGTTTGCAGGCATCATTTGTCCTTGTTTAATATTTGATAAACAACTAGGATGAAATGATGCTTTGAGCGCCAAAGCGATGCAGTCATAGAGCAATACTAGTAAAGTAATGCAATATTAGTGAAGTAACGTAATAGTGAGTCGACGTTCAAATGACAAATGCAAGTGAAGAACGTAACAAAAATTAACGAAAATACTCGTGCACGAAAAGAACAGTTTCGCTGAAGTATCTAAAAATTTAATTAGCTACAGATCTGAAAATAATTGTAGACTATATATTAATAATAATTATGTAGGACTTTCGAGTTGGTTGCTAGAATGTCAAAACTTTTTGCAGCACGTTTGACTATGCCTCACATTATTAATTCGAGATAGTTCAATAAAGTTATTTTCAGATCTGTGTCGATCTTTTTAGATACTTTAGTATCTAAAATCGTTCTTTCCAGAAAAGACATTTGTTCTCTTTATGTGTCGCAGTGGCCTTTTTTTTCGCACTAACGAACGACTTTCGTCTCGAGGCGGATCAACCGATATCGGGATTAACCCGATAGTCCCTTTACAAGTGTGTGGATAAATTACAGCAACCACGGGGTACACTTTCGTGCGGTGGAGAAACCTAGCGGTGGATACGCGGTGGGCATTTAATTACACGGATCGACCGGATCGAATAGATCGTCGTCGCGGTTGCTGCCTGCTCTGCGTTTCGAATGATTGCATCCATCACCGGCCGATATCACGCGACGTGCTCATTCTCGCCATTTCCAGCCTCGCACTACCTCTCTATACCTCTCTCTCTCTCTCTCTCTCTCTCTCTCTCTTCATCGTTCTGCCCTACCTCTGCACCCTCTCCCTCTATTCCCTTCAAAAGTTCTAAAGCTATTGCGCGCGCGAACGTGCTGAAAATTTTGTATAAAGTAACGACGCGATGCCGGCGTGTTTCGAGAGAACAAATGAGGGGTGAGCAAACTTATCTCAAAGTCGACGAGACCCCCAAGTTCTTCGTTCGTTCGTGTCGTAACCTAACTTCGGTATTAAACGTTATTAGCTAGCGATCCAACGTCGTACTGTTCCCGGAAGACGACGGGTATCGGAGACGCGCGATCCGATGCAGCCACTCGGCGTCGCCGGCATCATTTACCGAAAACTGTCGTTGTCTCAAGCCAAAAGGAAGTCCTTTAACGAGATCCCGCAGGGTCGTTTAATCTACGTTCCCATGTCTCGTGCGTTTACCGTTCTAATAAAAGCAAAAACCATCACGGTATTAAAGACTCACAGATTGCACAAATTCATGCCTGGTAGATAGGCAAGGGTGGAGAGAGGGATGACCCGGGCCTCGAACGACTGTCTCTCCCGTCGACTGACACACTGACGCCGTACAGGCGACGTCCTCGGGATTTTCATTCCCTCTGGACGAAGGGAATCGTGGAGATGGGAGAGAACGGCGGAACGGGGGATGGAAAGCGGGATGAGAGAGAACGGCGGAATGCGAAGGCCGCGTCATGTTTTCGCTGGGGCATGTCGCAATTTTCCCTTTCGGAAAAAGACGGACGGTGTATAGTCGAGCGAGGGACGACGGCGATTGTTGCAACGTCACGTCTCTCGTGCGCTCACGAAGCTCTAACGCCAGGAATATATTCCCCGGAGTGAAAACACACGCGTGTGTGCTAAGCATCGCCGAGTGGCGTTTACACGTCGCTCAGGGGTTCGAGGCAGCTAGCGATTGCAAGAGTTTACGTTTACGTTTACGTTTACTTTCAACGTTGAAAAAGTCTTTCCTAATAATGAAGATGAATATATATTATACATATTATATATATATATATATGTAGAGTCAAGTTCTCAATATGGTTCCAATTATGCAAATCAAATATTATTATAGATATTATTAGATAGATGGGATAATTCTAAATTTGATGAATTTACACTGCCTTACCTTATATTTAGTATACATGTTGTTGTACCATATAATCATGGTAATCTAATATTTTCTATAAATATAGCGTGATATATCGTGATACATTATCAGCATCATACAAAGATATTTGTGTAATACTCTCGAAATTAAGTAACTATAGGTATTATCACTCATTTTTTAATATCTAAAATGCAAAAACTAGATTAGCACTTTATTTAAAATGTATTAGTAATTTTTATGTGTAAAGTTAGCAGAATTTGATTAATTTGATTGATTAGATTAAAGTTAAAAATAAAGTCGCGCTGAAATATCCAAGTTGAAGTATCCCTTTTTACGTGAAGAGAAATTAGAACTAGAATTATACTCGATTTGATCCGAACAGATTTGACCGACAATATTCGAAAATAACGGATATTTGCACATTTATTCAATAATAACTTGATTGTATGCTCAATAATAACTTGATAACTTGATTTCGGAAAGGAATAAATGTAACTTAATTAAGAAATCCAAATGATATTTTTCACGAATTGACGATTTAAATATTTTATGAGAGCGCTCCTGCGAAATATTGGCTTACGATAGCTTTGTCAGCTTGGATATTATCGCCCGGGTAAACATGAATAGCGGATTATAACGTGAGCAGGAAACTTCTCAGTTTATAATCTTACTGTTGCAGTTTGTATAAGGATATTCTCGCGGAGGATACGAAAACTCGGTCGTGCTTTCCGCGCAAATGCTTTCGCACTTTGAAGTAAATTGTCTTCAACCTCGATGTCATTCGGTTTCCTTTATTTGAATATTTGTCAAGTTTTTCAAACAATAGGAAACCGACAGTTTCGCTTTTTGCATATTCCAATTGATATTAATCCAATATTTAAAAGACATTGATCCTTGAAGAAAATCTTTTATAATATATCTAATAGGTCTTCTTTCATGGAAACGGACGGATATGATTTATAATGGAACGATTTTAAATCTAAATTTAAGTCATTATTAAATTAAAATGTTCTTAATAAATCGGCAAATTCTCATCGACGCCTTCAGACGCTTTCTGTTTTTAGAATTTAATTACATCGTTACGACAAAAAAGAGAGATTCTAGAGAGAGAGAGAGAGAGAGAAATAAAAGACGTTCCTTCAAAACGGTATCCGTCGCGTCGGTCAGCTATCAGCTTTAAGTTGACTTTACTTGTACATACGTTATGAAATTAATGTGCATATGGCTCGCGGGCAAAAGCGCGCGAAATTTTGCACCTTCAGTTTTTTTTCCGACGCGCATGTGTATATATATCATACTCTGATTTAATCATCCCGTCTGAATCGCCTTTGAAATCACGGTGGTACGAAAATATAATTCCCTTTTTCACTCGTGGATGGTGCATAGGTGCTATACGCAGCTTCGCAATTACCTAGTACTTTATTCCGTAATTATGTATACTTTGCGCCGGTAGTATTTAATCTCTTTAGCACGAGATACAGTTTGCAATTTTTGTAATGCACACGCCGTTAAACCTGTTTGTCACTCTCCGCGAAATAATTAACAATAGGAAGTAAAAGTGGTTGTATGAAATTTCTTCTGACATTAACGAAATTAATATTAATATTAATTTTAGATTTAGTACAAATATAATGTAAAAGCAATTAATTCACATTTCGATATACCCTACGTTTGAGCATTCGTCTAAAAAAAAAAAAAAAAAAAAAAAACTAAAAATATATTACATTTTCTACACTTAAAAGAGAACAAAAAGGTGGTCCGAGGTATCTAGTGAGGTATCTAAACAATCTTTTGCAGACTTTTATAATAAAAAGTTTCGTAGAAAATTTTCATTCTTCCTACCAATAAACTGAATAAACAGAGGACTGCACAAAAGCATGGACTATACATACGTACGGACACATTTCTGAATTTTTGCGTGAAATGCAAAGATTGAAAAGGACGCTTTGATACATCAAACTGTTTCCAGAAATATGTCATCGTTACGCGCCTTTCGCGCGAGATCGAATGCATAAGTCATTCTCTTTGATGTTACTGCTAAAAATAGCAGTTTCGAGCTTAGCGACCGGCTGTACACATCGGCTCGACGTGTCGGCGCTATTTTCCCCGCAGCTGCGTGCACGCTCGTACGATCCGATATTTATTATCTCGCGCAAACCCGATGACGCGACCGCACCGTAAACGGCTCTGCGAGGAGTTTCGCGCGCGCGAAGGGAGTAAGAAATTTCACGGAACGAGTGTCAGAGGGACATGAAAAAGGAGCAAATGTCGTCGCTTATACCTGGGCGCAAGTGTCTCCCGTGTTTGCACTAGGTGCTGTGGAACCTGATATTTCTCGCGATAAAGTAAACTCGTGGAAAGGGGAGCAGAAAGGATCGAACCGTAGCGGAGCGTAGACGCAGTGTGGTATATTTTGTAAAAAGAAAAAGGAGTAACGCTCTTTCTCTTGCGCACTGTGAAACTGGAGA
>NW_011627850.1:950554-1039546 GCF_000204515.1 Acromyrmex echinatior
GGAGAGGTCGAGCTATAACAGTGAAGATCCGTTCATGACCGGTGTCTCCAAACGGTAAACGATTTATTCTTTTCCTTTATTGTCTGCGTCTCTTCCGCCCCGCCACCTCGGCACACCGTGAAAATGGTATAAATTGAGCGTCATGATTCGTATCTTTTAGTACGGCGTATATACGCAAATATACAGTCGCTTTATGATTTTTGCTTTGGATTATCGATTCATTGTAAGCTTCACTTCAGTGAGTTGCGACGTAAACGTTCCGATTGATCTCTCGTTGCTGGTCTTTCCTGCTGGTTTTTGCCGAACGGAAAATAACCGCGATACGCGGTTGTTTACTCATCAGAAATTTTTCTCGCTCGCCTCCTCGCGCACCTTCGGCTAAACGTAAACCCTTCTTTCTCTGGTGCACGATATTATTTCTTCTTTCTCTTGCGTTTCTAACGCGAAATACGCGCATTATACAAGAACTTTACACCTGTTTCGCTAAGAAATACGGATAAAAAATGTTGTTCTGTGTACGCCGTTGGTAATATGTGAAACACGGTTTATTCATTTGCGTGCGAAATGTTCCACAACAAAGAAAGGGACAGGGGCATTCTCGTAGAATAAAATACGCAGCTTCTCCTTTAACGACGACAATATCGTACGGTACATTTTGCACAGAGCGAAGATATTCGACGCTCTCCTTGCGAGACTTGAGCGTTACGTCGCTGGCACGGAGATTTCATTTACAGCACAAAAGCAGAGAGCATTAAGAGGGAAACGGGATACGAATACGGCGGGAAGGGGTTGAAAGCGAAGGAAAATGCTCTCGTGGACTCGGCGTTGATCTTCGGAAAAGAAAAGCGCTCCGTTGCACTGCAACCAATTGCTGCAACTAGTTGCAACCGTGTTTACCCAAAACGTCGACGTATTGTCGCCAGAGATTTCGTTAACATCCTAGTGGATATCGTCGCGTGAGTACACTTTGTTCGTGCACGGGTTAGCACGTGTATTTTAAAATACAGGAGAATTTGTAAAACCGTATCTACGGGACGTATGTACACGTACTCGTTGAACCAGACGGAACATACGCGCGGTTTGCGTTGCGTTGAGCACCTCGCGAATACTCTCGCGGATACTCTCGCAAATATGCACTGGTATATTTCGCGGAAAATGTTTACGGCAAATACCGGACGTATCTTGCTGGAATGAATATTTCGAGCTTGTAACGGTCGCGCCTGCGAATAATAAATATTCCGATATTTTTAGAGATTCAGGATTTTTTTTTATTGGATCAACGATTTTGATGAAACGTTTGCGTAGCTATTTTAAGCGCGTTAAAATTCGCCAAATGAATTCAGCATCATTTATGAGAAATGTCGTCACGTAAAAGAGATTAAGAATACATGAAATAAGGGTAACGAAGGAGCAAATGGAAAGTCATTAATTTAAGCGGCAAACTTGTACAACCTCGAACACACGTGCACACTTTGCTTTTTGGTTAGGTAAAATAATTTCTACGAGTCAAGAAAATTCACCTAATATTTCAAGTACATTATTTGCATTATATAAATTTGCATTGCACGTTATTATGTTTCTGCATCATGGAAAAAATGGAATAATATTTTAGAAACATTTTACTTTTAAAGGCAATCCATAGAAAATTGAAGGTAAATAAGTAACTGTTATGAGTAATTGCAAAGAATAATTGTTTTATATTTTCAGTACATCGCATTAAATTTATAAATTTATTCAAAATAAGAAATATTAATAATAATTTAATTATGTATATATAATGTTTTAAGAACAAAATTACAAAATATTATTAGGTGTTGGAATTAATTCGTAGCGTTTTTTAATGAAAGAATGTTATTTATTTCACATGAGCATTAAAAAATACATTAATGAAAGTACTTCCCATCACTTGTAAAACGCTACGAATTAATTCCAACACCTAATATTATAGTATATTAAATAATTTTTTTAATTCAATTTAGAGAAATAAACTTATTTTCAATTAGAGCGGATCTTAAACATTTTTGAGTGAATTTATATATTACAGTTCCTGCTTCGATTAACATCAAATTATCAATATTCTTTTAAGCTAATTATTAGCACAAACCATAAAAAATTATTTAATTGCTCATCAATTTAATATATGATATTATTACTCTAATACTGTCCATGCATTTCAAGACCGAAAAAGATTTCGGCACGCGAGAATTTGATATAAATTTACTCAGAAATTTAAGCACTAAAATTCACTTTGATCAA
Organism: Acromyrmex echinatior; assembly: GCF_000204515.1. The sequence goes on from NW_011627850.1 coordinate 952,811, forward strand.
AAATAGATTTATTTCTCTTAATAGATTTATTCTCGTCTGTCTAATACGAATTGCAATTATTAGTTCTTTGAGTTTTATCAAATTACTATAACGTCAATATCTGACAAAGTATATTTTGGACTTGTTTTCTTTTTAATTCAGTACTTTAACTTTCTGCTCAGATGTTAATTATCATACTGCCAGTCTTTAAATTCCAATCTCCAACTTTTAATCCCAAGTCTTTGAATCTTCATCCTTCCTCAATCCATAATCTTCAGCCTCAAACTCTCAACATTCAATCCTCAAGTATCAATTATCATCTTCAACCTTTAGCTCGCAGCTCGTAATCCTTAACCTTCAATTCGCAATACTGAACAATTGGCTATTAATCTGTGACTTTTGTATCTCATCTTATATAATATTTATATCTTAACTTTCAGTTGTTAATTTATGTCTAACGTTGTGAATGCACGAGGTAAAAGTAACGATACAAGAAACATATATTAATCAATAAATTGAGATAAAATATTAGTTTATGTAGAACGCGATGTCATACGAAAGTATTTTGCACCTCATACTTCTATCTCTAGATTCACAGTATACATCTGTAAAGCTGTTGATCTATATCTTCGTGAATTTATGAGTTTATAAAGCTATGAATCTATAGATTTATGTGATTCGAATAGAATCGAGGAAAGCCGGATAAAATGAATTCAAGAAAAAAATTATTTTGATTCAAATGCGTCTATTGTTACAAAAAAATAATATTTTAGAATACAAAATAATATAGACTTTAAACGAATATTTTTAATTTTCACGAAATTTGAAGAACAATTAAATTTATTTTCTCTACAAAAGTTTTAAATATATATTACTTAAGATTTACCGTTTCTATAATATATTTGATTCGATTTCGCATTTTCTGTTGTATTTTTGAGAAATCTTGCTAAACGAGGTCACATATTTAAAAATTTGATGCAGATTCTCGAAAGCATTGTTCGCAATTTGTTCTACTATTGACTTTTGTTTAATATTTTCCAAGGTGTACTTTAGCGTTTAAATTGCATCGTAGATTTCTGCTGTAGACCAGTACGAAATTGCGCCGTTACTTTCTGTAAATCCACCCGCGCTATGAAACATTCTCCAAGCGAATCTCGACAGGCTTGCTAGGATAAGTTAAGTATTGCGAAAGTGCCGTCTCTGTTTCTGCCTCTTGGCTATCAGCTTTGCTATTTTCGCTTCTTTTTTTTTTTTTTTACGCTCGTTCCTTGCCCTGGCGCAGTTCAAGCGGTGTACCCAGCTTTCAACCTGGATTCGCCCTACGCACTAAAAAAAAAAAAAAAAAAAGAATTTTGCATGAGCGAGTTACCGCGCGTTTGACACTGCCAAACGTTGTTAATTTTTTCCGCCGGAGTTTACTGGTCGTCATCCTGCGAAACAGAAATCTCGCTATTCTCGCTAATAGGTATCCCGCTGCGAGTCTGTTTTCTCTTCGGAATAATAGACTCTTTTTATTTAGATGAATCCGGCGTGTAATTTAATAGAGCTGTAAACGACGGATACGTTTCTCCCTTTTTACATGCGTAAGTCTCGCGATTACTTGTGCCCGCGATGGAAGTAAGACGTATTTTCACGATGCTGGAAAAAGTTGGGATAGCGGAACTGAATTTGATCGATTTTCGATTGAGGTCGGTCCGCCTGCCGCGCGATGGCAAATTAGGTCGTATGATATACGCGGTGAATTCGCTGGCTCGCTCCGGGAGAACAAACGGACAGTAGTATGCGAAAAACTTGAGCGTGAATAGAACAGCGTAATTCTTCCGGGATATCTTCCACGTGACAAAGTGACGTGGTTCTTCGATCAAGCAATTGAAGTTATATTCCACAAAAATGCATCCGCAATTTTACATTCCGTTACTTTTAATACACTTCCACTGATGCACTAACAGGCAAAATTCTGATCCTAAAATGAGCTTTCCCTCTGAAAACTGGAATACATTATTGATTAAACTTGTCAGTTTATGTCGTTCGTGTTTGCTGTTACAAGAGCTTTATTTAAATATCTTCTCCAAGCTAAGCTCATGCATCGCTAATGTTCTTAAGTACCGTGCTATTTGCCACGTAGGATGAGTTTCAAGAAAAAGCCACGGGTATATGAGATTCCGCGGACCCCCGAAGTGTGGGAAAAGGTAATTCTGTGTACCAACGATTTTTCATCCTGTCGTTCCTCAGCTTCCTCATTTTTCGCGGATGATATAAGAGTGATTCCACCCCTGGTACTCAATAAATTATGCAAATTGCAAGAACCTTCGTTGCTACCTTTGCATTTTCTACGTGTATACATACAACGAGTTTTCGCGGAAATATACTTTCTAGAGAAAAAGGACGTAATATCCTGCTCAACCTCGAGAGTTTACGTTGGGTGCAACTGCTCTGGCATTACTGCTCAATCGTGGCGATTTCGCGTACCGCCTTCTCTCGCGTATATATTTGTACGACCGCGATATATTTCGCTTATTCGACACATCCGGTAAACTGATGGAAGAAATTTTCGTTTCAATAACTGCACGGTGAGAACCGTTTCTTGTGCATAAAAGAGGAGGGCGAGATAAGGGCTTGGCGAGAAGAGTTTAATACTTAGGCACGAAAATGTAGACCGCGATTTATATTCCGCATCGACGTCTTAACGAAACAATATCACGCTGGTTCAGTAATGAGACGGAAAGGAAAGATCGCGGAAACTAGTGAGATAGAAGAAAATATAACGACAGTATCGGCGGAACTTTCCTGTTATCTTCTTCTCCTGAAAGATCGACAAGGATATTCTTTAGTCTTGCTCTCCCTCAGGCATCTCGACGGAAGTTTCATCAAAAAACTTATCGTTCTGTATTCTTCCCTGTGCTTCACCTTTCTCGCGTCTTTCACCTAGAACCCCTCCGGTCTAACAAACTCGAACAACGGCAATCATTGGGAAATATTTACGGTATGAGGTGAAAAAGGACAGAATAATACCAAGATCAATCGATTGCTTCGTAAATGTCCATTACTTTAATGAATTATCGCTATCACGTGCTTCAATACTATTTATCATTCAAAGATCTTTCATGATTATTTCAATCTTGAATTCTCTTGTTTCGAAGAGAGGAGAAAAATTGCGAGAAAATATAAAAGGCTTTTTCGTCTATTTAAATCGACTTTTCGTCAATTATCTTGAATCAATACATGCAGCGATATTATAAAATATAATAGAAATCCTATGTGCCATCAGAGTTCGATATGACCTGAAGCGTAAAATGATTAAATGTGATAGCAGCTATCACAAACGAGTTTAAAATTTAGAACAATTCAGAATTTGTGAGAAATTTTGATGGAAATTAATATACCTTAATCATTATTAACATATGGGATTACAATCGCGTTTGTAAGATTCAATTTATATTGTAAAAAAATTAGAAAGATATCAGAAAAAACACGAAATGGCAATTTATAAGCGTAAAATAAAAATTGTTTAACTAATAAATTGAATCTATTCACTAAAAACTATTATGTCACTGAAAACAATTGTAACATATCTGCTGATTAATTTTCTACGCAGAATATTTTAATGAAAATTCATCATTGTTAAGCTTTTATTCTATTATACTATATGAGACTCATCTTTGTTAAGCCTTTATTCTGTTATATATGATTGCACCATTCAATTTTTTAAAATATTAATATGACCGCGCTTAATATTTCCGCATATCGTCACAGAATATAACTTTAAAATCTACCCACAGAAATAAAATAAACTATATTGTATGCATACAAAATTCATATATATCGAAAATTTCAAATAAAATTCTTGAATTTTATATGTAAATTGTGAAAATTTGAAATCTCGATGACAAAAGTTTAAATATGAAAAAACTTGCTTTCAGAGTGGTGGAAAAAAGTGGGTCAAAACCAAAAGCGGAATGACATATTTCATTATTTTACTACCGTTTATGCTTTTCTCTATTCGCGGTTTCGGTCACTGAACATCATCCTCTTTCTTGTTCTGCGCAACGGATTTGTTTGAATGTCCACGCTTTGTATTATTAACCGAATATAGACAACTAATTTCCGCGGATTAGCGAGAAATACACGAGAATCGCGAGATATTAATTGCCTGAAGCGAATTGTCGATGAAAACAGCTTCGTAAGTGGTTGCAAGTTAGCTGAAGCTGTATAATGTATCATTTAATAAATTTTTCTGTTCTATTCAAATTTTTTTTTTTATACATAAATTAAGCGATATCAGAAGAGAAAGTATCAAATGAAATTGATTTTTCAAAAAACATTCTAAATTACTTTAACCATCGCTTATTCATTATTCGATTATATCAATTGCATATCATATTTCTTTAACATTTTAAAGTGGCTAACTTTTGATTCGTTATATTAAACCTCTGTTAATACAATCATGCTTTACTGTTAGTATTAGCACTTGTAACATCGAGTTTGATAAAATAAAATTTTACCTATAAACGAAATGTTATTTTCGGCATTTCATCCATCTCGATTATTCCGCGAAATTCAATATTATTTATAACACATGTACACGTGTGACAAAAATTGTTGAATTTATAAAAAATGTATGCTAAATATATGTTGAAAGGTTTGATATATGATAAATAATAATTAAATCGGGTATTAATTAAAAAATACGTGTTATACACTAACGTTGAAAACAATTCCAACATTTCTTTTTTCTAAGCTTTCTCATCTTTCCATACATTTATTTGTATGCATTGTCTGCAAGAAGTACGGATCTCATAATTCTTCCAACGGTCAAAATTGTTTCGCGCAACTTTTTGCCGCTAAATATGATTTTTTTTTCTTATTCTAGATATCTTATTACCTTCTCTTATTTATCCCGAATATCGTATCCACCATATATTTCGTTTTACCCGATCATGTCTGCCATGTTTTCGCGTTGTTTAAAATCTCCCCGACATTTACACGATTTATGAAAGAAATATTAGCCGGTATCGGATTCTTGTATCACGTTTGCGAGTTCTTGCTAGCATAAATATTGCTACACGATACGAGAGGATGTAACGACGTTAAGAAAGAAATTCGAGCTTGCGATTAATCGATGAACTATGACCCGTAACTGAAGTAGTACGATACTCTGGCGAAATGTGTCATTATACAGTCGTTAAAATTTAAAATATATAATATAATAAAATAATATTAGCTTGAAATCATTTACAAATGAATCTTAGAGGAAGCTGTGAAATTTACACGCAGATGTTTATTTAATCAATCTCGCGGTTCAAAACATTTATTAATTCATGTACAAGTTATTAATGTACTAGAGAGATCCAATTCGTTTTTACTCTTAATGAACCTCTGTACTGCTTATACTTTGAAAAGGAGGAGATGTGTTTAAAAGGAGGGAGAGTGCACTTAAGCGCTGATTGCACTGTGTGCACGCTCACCTAGTTATGCCACTGACCATAACCCCCGTATTTATATAATTCAGTGGAAATTTTGTGGTCTAGGTACGTGAAAATCACTATCAATATAATTTGATCATAATTTTAGTACGTTACATTTTCAGAAACGTACGATTCTAAAAACAATTAAGATGAATTAGATAGAAATAAAAATATCCAAACATTTTCAAATTTGTTCCTGCTTTACTGTAACTTAAAATAATTTTTTAAATATTTCTATTATACATGGCATTTTTCTGCCATCGGCAGAAATCAGGCATCGAATTTTTTATAATACAGATATGATCGAGTTCTATTGACGCAGAAATTCAAAATTAAATTATTTTACGTAAAAGTCGACAGCAAGAGCCGACAAGATGAAATGATGTGGTAATAAAGACATTATGCATGGCGTTAATAGATAAGGAAAAAGTTCAGTCGCCAGTTAATTGCGCCTGATTACATCAGGTTTTTGCACTTTGTCCTCTCCCGAGCGTAATCGCCGATCTCTTTCTCTCAAAGTGTATTAATTTACATACTTCTTTCGCACGATCATAAAGTTTTCCATGCAAATCTCAGATTATAATCTCGAGCTTTGTAAGCATCGCGCGCTTAGTGCTTCGTGTAAGAATGCAAGGCTCATACTTCGTGGCTTAAATATCGCGGTTATTATACTCTATATTTGTACTTTGCAGCTGAAGCATGTTTATAACACAATCAATTTAACGCGACAGTACAACAAATGAGTTTTTGTTTCAAATAAATTAAAAATATTACAAAATTAATTTTCACGTTATCATTAAAGTCGATATATTTATTAAAAAATACGAGACAAGCCCATCTGCTAATATGAATACTTAATGCCGCATGTATCCAGAGACATCATCGTTTCGTCGAGTTGATAAAAATGTTATTACGAGATATATCACGCTTTTATTCAAATTTGATGACTTTAAAATCATGTAGATGTCGGGGACACCTCGACACATATGGGCTAAATGGGCTGCGATGGGATGTCCTGGATGGGATGTCGGGACTAGAAAGCGCTGGTACTCTACGATCTCAATATACTACATTTTGTCAAAGTTTTTGACAAAACTACCTACATTTTGACCAAAAAAAATTTCTTGAATAAAGTTATATCGAACTCTAAATAAATTGAAACTCCCTTAATCCATCACTGGTGTCAAATTGGATGACGATATTAAAAATAAATCATCACCTGTAACTTTTTCTTACAATATACCCTGCAACAAATAATTTTTCTTGCATAATTTTTCTTGTTGCTACAAGTTATTTACTCTAAACTATAAACTCTGAAGAGTGCTCGGTACATATGCTTCTTATATTTTACGTTTTCTGTCGCGTAATAGAAATAAGGTACAACATATACGATCATCGTGTTTCCCGTCTCGTGTAAGAAAACAACGTTCACTACCCTGAGGGCCAAATATTGCGGTATGGCGTACTTCGCCATGGGACTTTGATACACAGCTGCCGCCATGCTTAACATATTCAATTTAATACGGTAACACCATGGAGACTATACTTAATTTGCATCGGGAGATTCGATCCAAGAGTAGCGTACGCTCTGGAACCGATCAGGATGATTGAATATACAGATAGTATTAGAAGTGCATCTATCTCCAGGTTTTCCGATGAATTTTACGTTGTTTATTTCTTAATAGAAGTTTAGATTGATCAATTAATCGATCGTTCACGAAAATGAGCAAAAATATAATATCTTTTCAATATAAATCACAGAAATTATTCATTCTCAATTTTTCATTCTCAATTATTCATTCTCAATTTTTTATTTAAATAAAGTTAATATATCAAATTTTGAAAGGTATAAAAAAATGCTCAAATTGTATTTTAATTTTAATCATGGAATTAGTAAAATTTATTAATCTAATAATATTTGAAAAGTTTCTCAATTTTTTTATTCCTGACAAATTTATGAAATTTATTTTACCTCTTATTTATTTTTTATTTTTGCACTAACCGATTTAATCATAATATTATGTAATTTAACAATGACGGCGTATCTCTTTATATAATATATAGCGATTAATATAAACGACTCTAGAGACACAATTAGAATTTATCTATTTAATACAGAGCTTATCGTAGAGGGGAAGTAATTTAATTAAATAAATTGATACTTCTGTCGTAGCTCTTAACGAAATTGTTTTACCAAGAAAGAAAATATTTAGGTGTGGTGTTGCGATATTAGCTGACAGAAATTATTATCTAATTTTCCTAAGACTGTCTTAATCTCAGGATAAATTTCGCGACCTCAATGTCCTCTCTTTCGCTTATGAATTTATATTCTGCATAAATATGATGATTCATGCGATTCTTTTTGATGGATTTGTTCTTTCATAAAGCTAACGATCGATCTTGGCCGGTGGATGAAGGTGGAAAAGTCAGAATGCGGAAATCGTGAAGTGAAAAGACGGAACACACAGGACGTCGGATGGAGAGAGGAAAACACATTGGTTGAGAGCCGGCCGATCACGAACGCGCGTGGGACGTTAGCTCGGAAAAGCGAGGCAGATCGGGCTTCTTCCGGGCGAGAATTGAGACGTAGTCGAGGGAAAGGTGTCTCGTTGTTTAAAGAGCGCGCAGTCGGTAGATCCCCTCGAGGGATCCTGAGGGATAGGTAGGATGAGCGCGAACGCGAGAGGAAGCGGCGGAGTTAGAGGGTCGCTCGGGTAGATTTCGGGGATAGATACCGGGCAAAGGCTGTAGGCCGTTTGCTATAGTGCGCACGTACCAGGAGGTGAGAGAGAGAGGAAGAAAGACAGGAGGGCACACAGGGTGGCAGGGTGGCATAGCGAGCGAGAGGGTAGCGATGGGGGTTGGGGAAGGGCGAAATATGGAGAGAGAAAGAGCGAAGCGGAGGGATTCGTGGTATAGCTTCGACTTTGGCCGTGCCGCAGTGGTATCGAGCGGCAACCCCACCTTTCACTCGGTTCTCCTACTACCCCTTTGCCACCCCATTCCCCCCCCCTTGTTCGAGCCACAGCGCCGCCACCATTCCACCAACCTAGAGAACGTTATAGTGCTCTAAGCGCAAGTGCGCTTGCACGAACACCGCGAATACTCTTTCTCACTTTTCTTCCTCTATTGTAAAAATCTATCCTTCATCTCGTTCTCCTTTTGCTCTATCCTACACCCTATCTTTATTCCCTTCCTGCCTTTCGCGTGGTGGTAAACCGTACCACCACGTGATGGTAGACTAGAGGTACTCTATCTAATGAACCACGTGCGCTGCGAAATGTCTCGAATATCGAGATCGGAAACGTAACTCGTTTAGTCCTTTTGAATGCGTCGTTTGCTGTAATAGCGGAACAATAAGAAAGGGAACGGATGCGCGAATTTGATAGACGACTGCTTCACCGCAGTCGCTGATAACGGTAATGACATGACCTCCTTCGCGCACGTGGAGTCTTTTTCTACCGTGGAAAATTCTACTCTCTTTCGTTGAGAAGAACGTCCTTTTGGGACGACATGCATTTCACATATCAACTGTGCTCATTTGAATAGCCTTCCCTCGAGAATATCTTCAAAAATCTTACGCTATTCACACATGAAACGGTTAGAAGTATAATTTTGTGTTCGCGATAAATTATTCACACAGGAAGAGAGATATCTTTTTTTTTGTAATATATATCAATTAAATCTACGTCCACGTGATACAGTAGGCAAAAAAATATCGAAAAGTACGTAATTACGGATAAAAAGTAATACGTTGAAACGACGAACGAATGTATAAATAAAAGCGGCGCAGGAATAAAAATAAAATGGTCTTATCAACGAAATAATACGTACCTCTTGCCGAGTATTGCGTTCCAGCTATTCCCGACAGTATAATTACTTACAGTCGATTTAATTCAGTACGGTGTTGCTTGAAATATTTTTATATCACAACGCTTTACGGACAAATGAGCATCAGACAGAAACTGCTTGCAAAAGGAGTTTTGTTTTTACCGCGATAATAATCCGATTGACGTAATACCGCGCGTGAGGGGACCAGTCCGTGCTCTTTCCTTCTCTTTTCCTTCCTTCTTCTCCCTTTCTTCTATTTTAAAATCTATTTTCTCGTTAGAGCAAAAATGCAGGTATATGACCAAGAGCTAATTCCTACGGTCACTTTATGAAAGACGTCAACCAAATTTATAAAATTTCAGCTTTTTTTCCTCTCGTAAAATGTATTGTGTTCGCTGCAAGAGCTCTTTGCATTAAATTTCACGATTTTTCTCCGCCGATTTTAGTCCTGATCTCTGCGCGTCTTGATTTTCCTTAAAAGATTTTTCCGCCGTGAAGAACACAGTGCAACTACACGGACTACAATGTTACAGTAGCGTACAAATTAAAAAGAAAAAAAAAAGATAAAAAAAAAAAGAAACGAGAGAAAAGGGAAGAAAAGTAAAAAGATTCTGGCCCCAGGGTAATCTGCTTTGCGGCTTACTCTTTCTCCCTCCCCCCCTCCCTCTCTCTCTCTCTCTCCCTCCCTCCCTTCCACCTTCTCTCTGCCCAAAGTCGGCCAGCCATGTTAAAATTGCTAATATTAGTAAAACAAAAATTCCCGTTTGCACGCGAATGACAAGCCGAGCTTTTTCGCTCGGTGTTCCCATTTCGCCGCGTTTGCCACGTGTACTAATAATACGAGCTCGAATCACGGGAGGGATCGGGATCAGGGACGTTAATCAGGAATACAAAGCCAATGTTCGATCGTTGTTTTGCTTCTTAATCGAACGCGGACGGGGGTCACTTGCATTTGCACAACGTCCCGGAATATGGTTTTGTCGACGAGGCAACGACCGCGGAACAGCCGGCTATGTTCGAAATTAGCATTGAAAATTCTACGGCTCTCCGCTTGCTACGTCTACGTGCCATCGCGGTTGGAAAGGTGTGTTATTTCGTTATAGATACAGGTTATATAAATTTACATATTATTCGCTCTGCGAAGTGATTGCAACTTTTACGAAGTATTTGTAACGGATTACACGGACCGTGTTATGCAAAAATTATGTACCAAGTGCTAGTTTCGCGTAAATTAACTTTCAAATGCAAAGTTACATGTGGCCAGCACCCAGCAATGTGCATAATTCATTTTTTTTAATTTTATGAGTTATTTCATTGTTTTGCAACATACGCAGCTGCTATGCAACATAGCACCAACTTCAAAAAGTTTTTCGAGCTGCGGAATATCTCACAAAAACACTTCTACATGTTAAAATTCTAGTTTTTGAAAAATATCTCTGGTATTTTTTTTTTTTTTAATTGTTTCATATAAGTTTTCGACTGAGAGTTGCAGCTTCATAAACTAGATTGTCGAAAATTGTACTAGTAAATTCTGTCACTTTGCAAGAATAAAACTACAGAAACTTCCGACATTTCTATTTTTGTCGCCACAGAATTCGTTTCTTTTGTTCGTAAGAAGCGTAATAATAGTAAGAAGAAATTGCTATTATATTATATTAAAAATTAATTGAATGTAAAATTATATAAATATAATAGAAGTGAATTATTAATTTTGAAAATTTTTATTTTCCATCGTAAGTTATCACGAATAATTATTCAAGAAATATTATAAATATATTGATAAATGTATTCTCTGATCATTTTTAATACATGTCTTTTACAATGTATTTTAATACATGTATTTACAATGTATTTTAATATTTCTTTAAAAATATTTGTTTAAAATGCTTATATTTGTAGATTTGCTTTTATATTCATAACTGTCTTAAATTCGTATTATGAATTCAGACGCGTACGTTTTATGAAACGCCGACAAATCAAGATCATAAATCGGAAAATTAATCGGATGTAAATGAAGTAGATAAATCAATGATGGGAGGAAGAAGCTGACGGAACGAGTTATGATCTCGCGACGAGCGTCAGAATACATCTTCCGTTTCTCGAAAAAGGCTACCATTTGTATTTGTAATTTCGTTAATTAACGATCGGCTCGGAATAAAATTTAGCGTGGTACAACAATATTGGAAGTATGAATTTATAATAGTCTACTCTCGTACTGCTCGTTATGCGATACCCGTGTGCAAAGCAGAAGCTGACTGTGATAATAAAGCCGACGTAATAAATGCTTAATGTACGCGTATAATTGCTATAGTGGTGTAATGGCATGCCATTCTGTCTACGACAAAAAAACCGACAAAAATCAATGGAATCAGCAGAAATCTGCTGAAACGAGACTGGCCGAAGACTTCTTTACTGGAAGTTGACGCTTATTTAACCTCTTAAAATGTTCACGCTATCTGTCATCGCTTTGCTGTCGTCTCACGAGCAGAGGGTGAACACAACTAGGTTTTCAAAAAAATCCGATAGCTAAATTAAAGAGTTTCATGAAAATTCCAAGTTCTTAAAATTATTTTAAACTCATTGTCCTATATTTAAAGTGAATCTTATGAATTATAGAGCGATCTTATATTTTGTTTCGAAATTCTTCGAAACCAAGTACCGCGTTATGGATTTTTCAATCTCGCGTGAAATGTTTTAAGAGCTTATATTGGAAATGGGATTATACTCAAACTAATCCATTTTTCACGATATTTGAGTATAAAATCAGTCAATATATAGTAATATTTAATGATTGAAACTTCTTTTCGACAGATTTGCTTAACAATTTTATAATGTATGTTTGTCGTCTGTTTTTGTCGTGTATAAATAATGTTAAATTAATTTTCCATTAAATCAACTCATCGTTTCCTACTTTGCTTTCCTGTAGCATTATTTATTGCCTTGTTAAATTTTAATTAATCTTATCAAATCTGGATTTTTGTATATCTAAAATAGATGTCAGTAATGTCATCTAAATACTTTTTATTAAAATTTAAATATGTAAAAAAATCAGAAAGTCATCATAAGATTTCATCGAAGATTTATTTTTTAAATAATAAAGTTTTGTAATAAAATAACATTTTCAAATTATAGATATATTGTATTTCAAACTTTCTTTATTAATTATTATATTAGCATTTAAACAATTGTAACGTTCCATCATCGCTCATGAATTTCGAATTTTTCTTTTAGCAAAAAAAATATAAAAATATAAAAAAAAATAAAAAAATAAAAAATTAATCGTTCAAATTTGTCGCATCTATTCCTAAAAGAGATTGAAATTTTTAAGTATTATTATCGTATTTTTCCTATATATTGATTGATTGCCAGCCGCGTGAATCGCGTGTGCAAATTCGGCTCGGTGATGAATTCTATATTGACAGCTTGACATTCGGCGGTTAACCGCGCATCGAAAAATGATTGATTGAGAGAAAATTACAAAAAAAAAGAAATTAGAAAAAGAATATCTTCGAAAGGAGACATAAATTAAGTGTAAGAGATAATACATTGTACGCTAAAAGTTGTGAAATGTGCAAAGTCTTAAATCATCATCAGCCATTATATGTATATGTTCTTTTAATTCCAATATATCTAAATACACACGAGTAGATTAATAAGTCAGTAATTTTTTAAAAAAAGACTATGTGGAAAATAATAAGTCGAATTTTGGTGAAAAAAAAAAAGAGTAAAGAAAAAGTCACTGACTTCATCAAACTGCTCACGTACAAAACTAAAATATAAGATCTTAAAAATTTAATCGGTCAACCCCTAATTTCTTTACTCGGGTTTTTATTACTTTTGCCGAAGGCGAGCGTGGAATATATGATTGTATTACACGAGGAACAAACCGAGCACGCGGGTCGTTCCGCGCGTCCCTCGTCCCGAAGAAAAGCCAGTAAAAATCAATGAACCAAAGCTGCTGGCGCGGGACTAGCCCAGGGCTCTCTTCAGCCTGTTGAATGAACGAAGTAACATTGCTCGTAAGAACTGGTTTAACTGTTGGACGAACGTGTCTATATCGATTTCCTTCAATATCGACTTCCCGAATATGTCTGCACTGATCACGCGGAAAAGAAAAGGAACGTTACGAGCATGGGAGGGAAAAACGTTATGAGTTTACGAAGTTGTGGCTCGCCGATCATTCGCATTTCCGTTTTGTTTTCCATTAGAGAGAGAAGAAAAATTGAGAGCGCCGGTGCGCAGACTGGAGGACTTTCCCATGATGCGAGCTTTAATGGTTCGTTGCGCGTAACGTAACGTAACGTAAAGCGACCCGATTATATGTCGTGCTCTCGGGGATTTGTCAAAAGATGTCCGTCTAGACTGATATCTCACGTTCGTTGTGAAATATTTGATAGTGTAGCGTGGCGGCAGGCAAGAAACGGTGACAGAAATCACCTGTAGGCGACTGGTTCGGGACCTTACCGGGTTACTTTGCGAGGTCGTCGTACTCATTTATTCATCTCCTTAAAAAACTACGCCATACTACGCGGCCTTTCGCGCGCGCATACATCGCCCTCCTTCCGCCTCCTTCCATCTTCGAGTCAACTCTCGTTTTATCTTCGGCGAAAAGAAAATTCGCTCCAGAATTCTGAGAAAAATTTAACGTCGACCAAGTCGTCCGCGCGCGCACTTATTTCCTAGATGTTCTACTCAAATCCATTTCAACTTCATCGACGTAACGTTAGCGAAAGAGAATTGATTTACACACCGTGATGTTCTCGCCATCAACTTTTCCGAAGGCTACGAAGGATATATGATGGATATATTTTGTCCTTTTTCTTTTTTTATTAATCTCCAGTATTCCGCGGTTAATGCAGTCTTGAAAGACATGAAAACCCATTACTTTATTTTGTTTTTTTATTATTACGCGATGTAGGTCACATCTCCTCCAGTATCATGTCCTTCGATTTAAGAGACAGCAGAATGATGGAGAACTTTTACTTCTCGCGAGCGCGAATAGGTAACTCGATTGTTATATATACTCCAAGCTGGTGAAGTAGTCCTTCACTGGAGGCATTCACGACGCACTTTGTAAAATTTATGATTGACTGCTCGTAAAAAACGAGATATATGATGATAAGTGCGAAGTAAATATACAAGAGTATCGACACGCACACGCACACTACACGAAATATCATTGACACGGTTCATTGACACGGCGTATCAGACGAACGTATAACACAACACTAATAACATTGTTATTATTATATAGCAGCCATTCCTTGAATGTTTACTGAATCTGATATCGCTCGTATTTTAGCCTTTCTCTCCCTCTCTCTCAGTGCATTCTAAATATATCGGCAATATCATGGTGATGGATGCCTCGCGTTTAATAACGTAGATTACAAGATAATGTAATTTCTTATTAATCTGTTACTTATTATAAATTCTTATCTCTTTATTTTGCATTTTTTATTAATTTTTTTGACGTACGTGGCCAATTAAATTGAGATAAATTAGTTCTTAAATTAGACAAAGCTCACCACTACGTATCGAATGAATAAAACATGCCGTTGCGACAAATGAATTTATTAATGGGATATTACAGCTGATGCAAAAGTCCTTTTGCAGAATCCAATAATTTGCCGAGAATCACTGCGGATAAGAAGTAAAGCGGCTTACTTGAAGCTCACGAGTATTTCTCCAATTATAGCGCGTGCGTGTACATAAAACGGCGCGGTTCTCGCAATCCGGAGCGTATGTAATCTGGTTAAAGCGTATTCGGAGAACTCCGTGCTGCATCTAGCTATTGTTCAGAGGAGTACATTTGGTCGACCGAAATTGTACTCATAAGCCATTTTGAAATACAGACGCGCGTCGCTTTCTCACAGCGAATTAATACGAGCCTTGCCATTGTCTCGCGGGAATATACTTGACGAATCTCCTTGTCTTGCTCACGAATTATTGAGATGCAAAAATATTTCCCACACATCTAATCATGACATATATGTCTAGTTATTCAAGAATTACGTGTAGTGAAATTATTAAAAGCTGATGAATGGAAAATCGCACTGTCACAACCACAATTTTTATCCATTACATTTATTTTGTAGCTATACAACGTGATTCAATGAAAATTTGTTGGTGATTTAATAAAAAAAGAATATTTACTTTTGCGATGTCAATGCAAGATAAAATTTTTAGTGTTTTTGATATATTTAAAAGTGGTATAAAAATATGTTTTCATTCCTATATTGATATTTAACGCAATATATTTATTTTTTCATTATTCCCAAAATAATACAATACAAATTTATTTTATTCCAAAAATTAATAAGATGTGAGGTTTTCAGTGAGAAATTATGGACAAGAATTATTGAACTGATATTTAAGAGTTTGGTATTTAAGATTCCTTTGCCAGGAAATAAAAATTGATATGTACTGTATATTCGCATATTAGGATCAATGACCTTGTATACTCCAGACAACTGCATACGTGAAGCATGTATTTTTAGCGACAGCATCGCGACGGAAATTCGTGACATAGGCGCCGAGCTTGATAATTGCACATCTGAGATTTCGCACGTTATTATTGGCTTACGCAGCTGTAAAATTATTTTGTTGACTTATCAGTAAAAATTAATAAACACAGTTGCGTTGAAAATTTTACTCGAATGTGAACAGTGATTTTACTCTAAACAGTAAATATTTCTCATTTTATTAAATTATAAAGTTGTTTGAATGTGGAGTTATGCGAAAATAAACTAGCTTGCGAAAAAATAATCGGTTATACAATTTAAATATATATACGCTGCATTTTAAGCTTCACATTTATTAAACATTATTACTTAAGAAGTCAACTTATTTTCACATATTATCTAAAATAAATGGAATTTCATTCATTGATAAAATGTGCAAGAAATTTAAACATTTAAATATAGAAACTCAGTAATACGAAACTCTAAGCGAAATTCTTTAATGCTTGGAATAATCGACGCCGATGTCCTGTCTGGAAGTGCATTTTCGTTCGAGACGAGACGGAGGCTAAATCGAGACTGTCTCGCGTGTAGTCAAAGCTCAAACTAAGTGTAGAAGCATTAGCTTTTACTACACCGTACTCTTCGGATTTTTGCGCCTGACACATGATATGCAAGTTCTGCTAAGCTAAAAAGACCAAGGCAATCTTGCAGTTTGGCTTGAAGAAGTTAGCGGTCTTTCTAGGTGATAGTTAAAATGTAGGCAAGAGAAGAAAATTAAGATCCGATCAAAATTCAAACTGACGGATGAGTTACGGCGGCTAAAATTGGTTGATTTAATAAACTTACATCGAGTAGAGCGAAAAAAAAAAATACTATTACTCAGATACGTATACATGCGCGTGTACAATAATTTTTCTCGTGAGAAAAACGGTAGAGGAAAAACATTGAGTTGCATGAACGTATCGCAAACGTTTTCAGCGTAAATGAAGTGTTCTAGGGGCAACATGGAAGCTCTCGACCCAAGGACTTGATGTACAGGGATGCTGAACTATTCCGCCATTTCGATAGGTTGTTGGCAGAAATCCGAGCGGGTCTCATCATTAAGTAAGAATCCATTACCGCGTTAGTGGCACGTCAATAACGAGAGACGGCAGAGGTCGCGTTAAATTATTCCGATAACATTAAGGTGAACGAACACGGAAAGTCCTTTCCGCGCCTTTCTCTACATTATTTAAAGGGATACAGGCTATTTAAAAGTATAATCATCAATATTAAAATATATATCACGTAGAGATTTCTCGATCGCCATCGAAAAATAAGTCTACTCATCCGAGATTCTATATCGATTCGGCATCTATTCTTATATGTATTGTCCATTCGTTTGCTCGCATCCCATACTCGGTATCTACTTTCGTCGCATATATCGTATATCTTTTCTATATGCAATATACACAGATAGACATTCCCATTTCTCCTATTCGCCTGGATTTTCGTCTCAGGTTCACAATCTGCGGCGTTAGAGCGGGAAACGCGAAAATATCCGATTGTATCGATCGGCATATAAAAAAATAAACTAATACTAAAAAAAAAAAAAATCGTTCGAGATCTTCGCTATCCTCCTTCAAATTCGGAATGCGAGTTACGGCTTCATTTTCGCCACATGCAAAAGGGAGTTAAGCGAACTGTGGTGCTCTCATCATCCGATCGACTACGCGAGTAGAAGAAGTTTCGAACGGATTCTCGCTACCGGATTGGGCGCTATTTTCGGGGAAACCTCGACCGGGATAAGGCCGAAAGTACCCAATTACCGGAGAAACACAATACCTGGGAAATTTTTGCGAAGAAACTCAGAGCTAGGAGTAACTCGTTTCGAAGGCATCGCTTTCGAACGACGTCGAAAGTATCGATTCCCAAAGACCGTTTCTCCGATTCCGCTCGCTCTACCCTCGTGTTTCTCGCGTTCGATCGTCGAAACGACGGAGTTTTTATCTTATTTCGGATAAGAGAAGGAATGTTTCGTTGGATCGGACGGATCTACGTCGTCCACGCAAACGAGTACTGCGAAAAAAAATGGCAACTTTTTACGAATGCCCTCGAGTTAGAATTAACGTAAATAAATGAGAAAAAAAACTTTCAAGCTCAAACGAGCGACGTTCTATTATCGACGTCGAGATTATTATCTGGAAAAATTTGCAAAATGAGAAATTCCATTGAAACGAGAATACGAAAATCGAGGAAATCGATGTAAAATTGCAACTGTCAATAAAGCACAAATAAACTGTATTTTTGAGCAAGGATTGAAACCGATATATAACTTTGGGGTGCGTTCAATACCCGATACTATAGATATGCGAAAAAGAGATTGCTTTACGCCAATTGCCGCGTTTCTGCTGTAACAGATAAACATAGAGATTATTTTCGCGTATGTTTATGCGCTTTAAACTGACCCAAATTATATCGCATTCAAACTCCGTTTTCGAGAAGTATTTTATTATACAATGTAACGGTAATATGTGTCGGATTAACAACTAACTTTCTGACACATTTTATAAGCGTCCCATTGAACTCCAGCGGTATGTCACATTTCTGTAGCACGAATGACTGTTTTGTCACCTTCCAACATTTTCTTCCATACGCTATCACGCGCCATGATAACATTCCGCATATCGCTATTGCGCGGTGTTTAAATGATGAAAAAGTGGGAGCGGTGAAAATCGCCGGACAGGAAAATGTATCTCGCGTGTATCTATTTTTTTTTTTTTTTTTTTTTTTTTTTTACCTTACCACATCCGAAACGGCGTTATGCGTCCTCCGCGAATTCCAAAAGGGAATTACGGCCTGGTCACGACAGTCGGAACTACATTTTACGCGATAACTCGATTATGTTTCACGGCTGGTGCACTCACGCACTTGCCCGGGTTGATACGCGACGTGTATCGTTTTATTACACGGAGACATCTTTTCGACAACGTCGTTACTGATTACTACGATCGGCGTCCTGTTTTCCCTCGTCGAAAACCCCCTGAGCTCGTCATTGTTCCCCGATATTGTCCATCCATCATTTGCAAAAGGGAAGGATAACGTCGCAAGAAAATCACGGATAACGAGCGTACGAATTCTTGTTTCGTGTCGCACGCGTTCGGCATGCATCATGCTCAGGCGTGAACCGCAATTAGATTGGCACAATTGCGTCATTGCACGACGTGGCGCGCCGCTAGCGTAAATAATACTATATCATTATTTACATCTGTCCCTATGCGCTTCACGTGCATCGCTCCCCACGTTTGCCTTCCCGCACATTATGTGTGCCGCTTTATAATTAACGCTTTTCCCACTTGCGGTTATATTAAATGCCTGGTGCTTCTCCAAAATCATTGTCAAATAAATCTCACGATCATTTTGATGCAGATTGCCGTGTTACGTTGCCAGATGTCCGGATGTACGTTATATCTTTGCGCAAAAATGTACGCAAAAATGCACGCAAAAATAGAGAAAAATTAGAGAAAGGTACGATAATTTTTCTAATGTTAGTGAGATTAATAATATTTTCACCGTGTATTTTTACTTCTTAACATTTGGCGATAGATTATAGTTAGAAAGTTGGGCGCACTCTGACATATTAAAAGTGTCAGCAGTTTTGTTAGAGGTGCGAGTTTTAATCGAATTAACTCGCCTTTCGCGAAGAACGAACTTTTCGCGACGTGTTAGCGACGCACGCTAATAGCATTACCGGCAGACGTACGCGAAATTTGCACTCGGCGGCGACTCGTCCGTTACTTTAATTTCCAAGCACGTACACGAAGGATGGAGGGATGAAATTATGGGGTGGAAATATATCGTGCACATTCATGGAAGGGGAGATCCGTCGCTGTCGATCGGTTTGCTCACTTTTTAGGATGGAGTAAAGGAATGCATTATTATAGAACGATCGGCTTTCGCTTCGCTTATCATCGCTCGCGTGTTTTTCATTTCTTTTCTTCTTTTCCCGAAGACTGACGAATAAATTCGACGTATCTCAAAGTGACAGAATTATTTAGATTTTAATCGAAACGATAGAAATTAACTTTTATATCGTCTACATTTTAGATAAACTGAATATTACTTGGAATCTAAATTTATGCGAGAGATAACAACGCTAAAGTATAAACGTACGTGACAATTTTAAATTTTATCAAGATGATAATACAAAAAATAAATCGCGTAACGCTGATTGTTACGTAATATTCGAAAGCATGAAATTTTATCGAGGTAATAATTTTTTAATATTTCATCTCATGTTTCAATATAGTCATACAATAAAATCCACCTTCCAGTCAATAAATTTTCTTAAGACTTTTTTCTCAAGGTTTAAATTCATCTATATACTGCCGAATAATACATAGAATTCTCGGAAGAATACGAAAGTCGAAGAATATCATGAAATCTTCCTAAAGAAAACTAAAAGCACACCAGAGAACTCGAGCGAACGTAACTAACTGTGAAAGCACTATACACCAAGTGAAACAGAAGTATTTCCGTGAGTAACCATGCGGTTAAAATTTCTTTCGCACGAGCGAATTAAAATACAGTTATTACAAAACAACAAGAAAGCGAAGTCAGAACGAAACGAAATGACGTCCCACCGCGCTTTTGACATTTATCCTTTTAAAGGATATTACGAATCAAAGTGATCCAGATAGCAATTTTAGAAGAATATTTTATCTCAAATATTCGCATGCGTTTCTTCTGCACACAGAAAAATATAAAACGATAAATAACAAGAAGGGGCTACAAGCTAGATTTTTATGTATTTCAAATTCTTAGAACATACGTTTCGACCTTGTTATTAGGTCATCCTCAGTATAAAGAAATTAAACGCAAATTTAACAAAATTAATAAAACGATTAAAATTATACAATTTATAGTTACGCAAAAAGTTGTTAGTATTTATTCTATCTATCTTCCGCACAATGCAATACTTTTTGTTCTGGTAATATTATCGTTTATATTCTTCCATTATAACAATCGCAATAAGTCCGTAATGATAAAAATATTGAAGATAATGATAATACAATACAAGCAATTTGACTGAACTGGTTTCAATTTTTATCTCTGATCGCATTTGCTTCTTGCGAATTAAATTGACTCATTGTTTCAATTACTGATTATATCCTGGTTTATCAATCGCAGTCGAGAATGTGTGCTGGTATATTTTTATTTAATGATTCATCATGTTCAATATTTTCATATCATTATGGACTTATTGCGACTGTTATAATGGAAGAATATAACCGATAATATTACCAGAACGAAAAGCATTGCATTGTGCGGAAGATAGATGGAATAAATACTAACTGTTTAATTAATTTTGTCAAATTTGCGTTTAATTTCTTTACATTGAGGATGATCTAATAATAAGGTCGAAACGTATGTTTCTAAGAATTTGAAATACATAAAATTCTGGCTTGTAGCCCCTTCTTGTTATTTATTGTTCATTATTATTGATCCATTATATTTAAGATTATTTTTATTTAGAAAAATATAAATAAAAATATATGTATTTTAACTCTTCCTTTTTTACATTATTGTCCGTATATACAAATAAGACATTATGAATATATCGTGTACTCTACATGGTCAAGCAAATACGTGAGAACTGAGAGGATATTAGACTACGTCAATAATGATATATTACGTTCCTCCGCCAGGAAGTTCCTTCGAGAAAATTCTGACGGTGCTTCTATCGCTCGGCCTGCTTTTCGGATCGAGGGTTCGCATTATCCTCGCTCAATTTCCTCTCGTTTTATGTAGCCCCGTGTCTCTTTATTCTCCACCCACGGTTGAGCTTTTTTATCCTTATCCAGCAAGGTGTGCAATAGTCGGTGAATTCGGTGTAGCCCAAGCTGAGAGAGCAAAGATATAAAGACGATAAATGAAGGAGAGAGCTTTCAAAGAAAACCGGAAACTACTTCAAAAAACGAAATAAGTGTCGACTAAGTTACCGTAGACTCCCTCAAGAAGGACTTCTCGCGGCGATCGATTTTTGAAAATTCTGTCGTCTGACGTAGAGCGAAGGATAGAAAGGATGTTTCATTTTTCTGTGTCCGTGCGTGATAGGAAGGATGAAAGAAATATGTAAAAAAATGTAGAATCGATATGCACTCGATATGCACTCGATATGCACTCGATGTATCGTTAAACAATCCTTTCGAAAGTTAATTTCTCTTGTTGCTTTAAAGACGGTAACTTAACAAAATATAAACGTTTCGATACTTTGGCTAAAAAAAAATATCAATTCTAAATTTTACAAGGAAACCTATCTATCCATTTTTTACCAATTCCAGGACATTCTCTATCCATTGGTACAAGAAAGAAATGCTCTGAGGAGAACGAATAAAGGAACTTCTGAAGAGATTCAGGAGCTCGAGGACTTTAAAACGTGAAATAAAAGTCGTTAGAAGTTACTGGGTCACAGCGGAAACTTTTGAAGTGAGCAATTTCGAAAATTTTGTAGGCGAGCCAGCGTGAGTGAGCCAATATCAACAAAAGAAGGAAGAACTCGCGTAATTGGCAAGAATTCCTTATGATTACACATCTTTCTGATATTTCTTACCGTCTATCTTGGTAAAGTACAGAAAGCTTGAAGTGCAACCGAGAATGATATTACGAGAGAAAATAACGTCTTAAAATTCTGCAGGCAAATCAGAAACTGCACTAAAATTTGTAGGCTAGTTCAAAATAGCTGCGGAGGATGAAAACTAGAAGCCAGCGATTTCAGAAACTCAGTCGGTGGACGAGAACTGAACAAAGTAGCGAAACAGCGAGTATTGGAGAGTCTTTTTCTTTTCTTTCTCGTCTAAGGAATCTCATATAAGTACTAAGAGTCTTGTCGAAGGATAATATATCGCGCGTACTCTCGCGGAATCTATCCATTTCTCGCCATGTTTCGTCGAATGGAATTATTCTTGGCCAATTTCAGGCATTTGTCTTTACTTACTTACGGTGCAATTTTCTCTCTTCTCGTATATTTGTTTGAAAAATTGAGAATCTTCATGTGCGCGAAAAGGAAAGACGATAAATAAAAACGGTGAGGCAGAAAAAAAAAAGCTTAAACTCTTTCAACCTCGAGTCAAGCTTCTCGTCGCGAAGTCGACGTTTCTAATGAGAAGCAACGCGAGTGCTACGAAAGTAGGAGCGAAGACCGACCATCCTTTTTCTCGCTTTCGTGCAGCGTAATGTAAAAAGACATTTCAGAAAGACGGTGCATAGATAAAGTAGACAGAAAGATATATTTCGCGAAATATTACCGGTTGAAATATTCGCTCTCATACGCTACGCTTTTCAGATCGAAAGGATACATTATTCTCAATCGATTTCCTTTCGCTTTACTTTGCAGCGTGTCCCTTTGACTTCCCCTTGACATTTTCTGCCTTCTTCCTCGTCTCTTTAGCAGTACGTGCGGCGGAGCTGATTTTCAGCCGGAGAAAAAGAAAAGATAAAGGGGAGGGTGAAAGTAAGTTGAGCTTTTCAAAGGAAACCAGAAACTGTGTTGGAAATAAAATGAAAGTTACTGCACTGGGAGTACTACGAGAACTCTTCCGGAGACCCTCTGACGTGAGCGGTTTTGCGAATTTCGTGATTAAGAGCAACAAGAAGACAAGCTGGATGTAAAAAAGAGACGACGAGAGTTACAAATAGAGAAGATGCGATGCGAAAAGATAATATCTATATCCATATTATGATATTATTGAAAGAGAAGTGGGTTAATGACAAATATCATAGGAAAAAATTTATCGTTCGATAATTAACTCATTTACATTTCCTCGAACGCGTATGAATATTTATCGTGCATATTTTATATCATATATCTTTACAAAGTACTTAAATCTTCCAACTTTTCAGTTGACACGTTGATTTCTAAGGCATTTGAATTATTTTTATTGCTTTTCATTCATAATGATATATGTGAAAAGTATTAAAAAAAAGTATTAAAAAAAATGTGATAATCACGATAACAGGATACAAGAATTACGGTGTGAAAGAATCTGTATGACAGACACGATTTTTGAAATCTACAGACCGTTACAGACGATAAGGACGATAATAGTCGTGGTAGAAACAACGAGCGACGAACGACGAGGTAACAAAGAAAATGCTGGTTGTTTCTTTTTGATGCCAGTGCCCAGGGGGTCGTAAGAATAACGCAAGTTAGAGGAATTATGTTTTCCTTTTGTCCGGGACGTGGACAAAGGCTTGCCGAGGAAAATGGCAGACTCGCTGAGAGAAAGAATTCTTTGGTATGACGACGGTAGAATAAAGACGGAAAAAAAGAAATGGAATGTCGCTAATTTTAGCATGTAATATAATCGCGTTATATTACGCATAAATTCGGATGCATTACTGAACTACATCGTAATATAATTTTATTTTCATTTTTTCTTCTATTATTATTTTTTTTAATCCATTAAATTTTCAATATATTCCAAACGCGTGCAGTTTTGCATTACGCACGCATGAAGATTTACGCTGACACAATTTTTGCTAAGCTAAAAAAAATCTTTAGGATACAAAACGCATACGGCGTTTTTTTAATAATACGATGAAATATACGCTAAGCAACACGAGGCGAATGCACGGGATGCATCCAAAGGTTAATGCAGACGTCAATACTGAAATTTTCTCTGAAGATTTATTATAAAAGATACCTCATCGCTATACAATTATCGACTGACTATCAACCATGATAAAACTCGAGCAACATAGAAAAGCGGAAAATAAAACGAGAGGATCGTGTACCATCATGGCGATCCGTAGCATTGTTGTTTAGCGCAGGGAGAATAATGTCATCATGGTAACCGACATTTTCTCCATGAATGCGAGACCGAGTAAAATTATGCTGTAGAGTACCTCAAAACATTTTGAATGAGAACAATAACCAACTTCATTTAAATTTCATTCTCATTTTCTATAAGTTTTGGAATGCGTATTATTTTTATTTAATATATTGTCTGTTTTTATTAAACTTTCATACAAATTGATATAATCAAATTATGAAAAGCAGCGTTAGAGCAAGCAAGAAATGTCATTATTTTTCATATTTCACTTCTACATTAATATAATATATAACTTTGAAAAATAAATATATATCACAAAATTTCGTGACAAAATGTAATACATAATGTTGACAATACATTTTTGTTATGCGTATTATATATGCATGAAATAATGCTAAGGACTCGAGTGGCTAACAATTTATTTTTATTGTTCATTTTTATTAAAGCATCAAATTTGTCGATTTACGATTGTTGATGAAATTTTATACCACAAATGCATTCTTTTACACTTTACGATGTGAAAAGCTCACTTCAACGAAGAAAAGAAGTTTCGAGTTCGAGGTTGATCGCATTTCGGACCGATATTACCAATCGATATTACGAAAGAATCATCGTTCTAATCTAGAAACGCGGAGAAGATATCTTTGGCACGTTAAGACGAGTTCTATCGCGACGAGCTCGCTCAATGATAATACACTCGTTCGCACAATCGTTTCCTCCTTGCAGCGTCGTCGCGACGTTGATCGACCGTCGTCGTTTGCGAGAGAATACTTGGTCGCTCCTCCTCGGGGTTCTCAAGGTCGATGACATTACGCCCCTTTTAATTGCCGACGCATGCGCGATGAGCCCGCGCGATTTAATACTCTGGGCGTGAGCAGTCACGCATTTCACGCGGACGAAATAGCCTCTTGAATTAAGCAGCGCGGACCCAGGGGCACCTGGAACGAGTTTACCGGGGCTCATGCATACGTTTACGCAGTCACCCTGATTCAGGGTTCGCCGCCCTGCCATTGCCGTGGTCGCGATCGCAGTCGCAGTCGCATCCCGCCGCTCCATCATCCGCGATGCAACGAGCGAAATCACGCGGCGGACGCCGCCAAATCCCAAAGCAGCTCCCCCCCTCCCCCCCGCCTATCAAATCGAGAGTCGTCCCTTTTCCTCCTTTTTTTCCTCTCCCCTCCCGGTCGAGAATTTAATCCTTTTCGCAATTAGTGGATTACGTGTTCTCCTAAAGCTTAATTCGCAATTTACGTGTTATATGAGCGGCGTGTCAGGAGAGCCTCATTAATGGAAAGATATGCATCGTTCTTATTTGCATGACGCGCGCGTACGCGATCCAGAGTCGATTCTTGGATGAGGATTCTGAACGCCTATGGGGTATGTATCGCGCGAATGCGAATTAACCATTTCAGACTGACGAACGAGTTATTCTCCATCTAATACCGCCGTCTCATCGCTTCGAACGTAATATGTCGCGATGCCACATCTTCCGTCTGCCACCTTTCCGACCAGACATAATGACGGTTCTGAGAGATAAATTACACAAAAAGTAAATTACATTACTTGATAAGACGGGGAAAGAAAAGAATATCTTGCGAATATTAAATTAAGAGAGCTAAATCATGATATTCCCTACGTGAACGATATCTCTCTTCCGCTACGCCCAGAGATCTCTCTCTTGGTTCGGTAAATACGTAATTGTATTTCGTAAGCGAACACCTCGGAACATGAAATTTCTCTTCGGGTACGCTATCGGTTTTATGTGTACTCTCTCTCTCTCACACTCTCTCATATATATATATATATATATATATATATACATATGTATATATGTGCATCAAACGCAATCGAACACGACCGATGCAACCACGACACGACGCATTTCTCGCCGTTCTTATTTCCAAAATATATGTGTTGTTTATGGAACGCCGATGTCTTCTATTCCCGCGGACCGTTGCGCAAACAATATTCGCGGGTTACGCCGTGCCGTCTGAATAAATCATACAGCCGCGACTAGCTAGCAGCTCCGCCGAGCCGCGTTGCACCGGAAGGAAATACACGCGTACACTACGAGCCACATGCCTCCGGCCAAATGAAGAGTTACTTTCGAAATATGGGCTTTCCGATTTGCGACGTTTACCGGGAAATTCGTCGCGCGGAGGAAAGACGAATGAATACGTCCGGAATACGCGTATTCCATGGTCCGAATAAAATATTTCTTCATTTCAAAATTGCACGTGTATACGTCAATTGTAATAAAAATGCTGTAGCCGCGTAATACGCTTGGCAACATTACAACTCGCAAGGAGAATTTTCGCAAAATTTTCCAACACCTATGTATAATACATTCTCTGATATATTAATTTGCCGCGCTTTTAAACACGTCTCATCTTACCCGTGTCCTTGTTATAGTTATACGTATACGCATAATTTCTTGGAAAATTTAATCCTACCTACGGTGGATAAGTAAGCACGTATATTAACAACATTGACAAATATCACGTCTCCTATATACGCCCGCGCTATACTATACGCGCTTCGGAATTCATTAACTTTAACAAGCGTCGGACGAGGTTACATTTAAGAGAATAACCCTCTCTCTGGCGCGTTCCGTGCCGGCCACGATTCGGGTCTCGGTTAATGCAGTAATATTGTAGCCATCGACTTCTCTTTGTAATCTTAATTGGTTCTTGGCTATCGAACATCTTGATTGCAGGCACATGTTCTTGTTCAGCGCTGCCGGGGCTATGCGACTCGAATACAGCTAACGAAGGAACGTTCGTTATGCCAACAGAACAATTTATCCTAAAGCTTTAGTATCACAGTGCTCGCCGTGTACATTTGTGCATCTCAGCTATCCATATTGATAATGTATTTATATACAATTGTTAGTTTGTCAAGCTGTGTTGTATGCTATGTTGTTTACGTGAAATAATTAATTTCTTTAGTTTTATTATTATAAGTACTTGCGGTGCTGATTGATTATTTAATTTTTATATTAAATATCATCTTCATTAAAATAAATAAACTGAACACGATATTACTTTAACTGAAAATGCAATGACATGTGAATATATTATAGATATTAAGATAAATAAACTGAACGCAATATTAAATTTAATTGAAAATGCAGTGATATACGGTCATATTTTACGAAATATGAAATATTTTTTTCAAATTATGAAACATAAACGTGAACGTAATGTGGAATATCTAATAATTAGGAGATTGCTCCCCGACAAATAGAGATTTATAAAAAATATAAATGACAAAAAAAATCTTGTCATTTTTTTGTAAGTAAAATCGGCTTATTATTGTGCGAAATAATCAAAAATTAATTAATAATTTTCGATTGATGTATGAGATCAAATCGCTGATGGAATAAATCTTCGTAATGCGATTACGTTGAGATAAAATAAAAACTGTCACAAATAATTTTTGTAAATTTCTATATATTGTTACGTAATTTTCTTGCTATTAAGATTTATAATGCGAAAGACAGCTTAATTATTTTATCATTCTATTTAATATTTCAAGATATGCATAAGACATTTAGATAGCATAAGATATACATATGATATTTTTTAATATTTGATGAAAAATTTCTTATCGAAAGATTCTTCCAATATTTTACCATTAATTATATTTTCACTTGTGTGTGTGCGCAGAATATTATTGATCTTAATCTTGAAAAGTTCAATTAAATTCTTGAAATTCATCTTCAATTATAACGACAGCAATATGTCGATCTTAATCTGAATTTGTGATTTTCGTATTATTCTTGAAACAATTGGTGCTTATTAGAGATATCGAATTTCGAAGTGAAACCACTCGATGAAAATAAAGTTACTGATGAATGATATATCTCTCTTTCGATATGTTGGAAAAAAAAGGCAGGAATTCGCGAGATACAGTCTTGCCTGCTCTTGCTGTGAATGCAATTGTTGCGCGAACATGGTCATTGAGGACGCCCGGTATCGCCGGTAACTCGTATCAAAATTAACAGCCGCCGATGATGGTAATATTGCACGCTCTTTGTAACATAATTGGCAATTCGCTACCGCGGATCTTGATTAAGGTGAGCTTCCCGTTACTACTTGAATAGACTCTCAATCCAATCGTGTTTCCACAAATTGCAGCCATTGTTAGATTGCATAGGGTGAAGTTCAACAAATACGCAGAAAGTTATCTAGGTTTCGATTTTGCCTACAATTGTTACATTTACATCGATTTGGTGTAACGACAATTTGGCGTTTTGACAACTTCGACGCCACTAAACTAGATGTCACATATTCGATACTGATTTTCAGTGCGACGGCATAAGCGAGCAACGGGAAATTATGTCTAATATCATTCATTGGACAAATTGATATTTAGACGGAAAATTTATGAGCTCTTCCTAGTACCTAAGTACCTAATTTTTTGTGACAACGCAATAAGTAAACAGTGGGATCAAATAACGCTTTATGAAAGGGTAATATCACGCTGTTTCGAAGGAAAGACGCCGCTATTTAACGTTACTCTCAATGAATTTTGATTTTCGCGATACGCGGAGCAGAGGAACGAGCTTCTCAACGCGCGCGACATCGTTCGTATTTCTCGAGTTTTCCCCAAGATTGGATCGTTAAAACTTGGAAAAATGAGAACTTATTCCTGCGACCCCCATCGGTCGACGAGAAATTCAGAATGACAGAGTTTCACGTTTATGAATTCATATTGATGAATACGTTGCGGAAAGATGTATATTTTCATATTTTTCACGATATCGCGGACACAAACAATTATTACAATCAGACGATAATCCAATATGAAATATATATTCTAACGTTATTTTTAAAATAATCTATAGTGGCTCTATCGATTCTTTCAGTCCCGGTGTGGCGCATAAAACGAGAGAGCAGTTTTATGATGCTCGTCCTTAAAGGGTTAAAGCGATAAAAATGCAAATACAGGAAGATCGAAGCTAAAATGGCAAAATAAAGAGAAATGATCTAAAGAGGATATTCTCTTCTTTTATACTTTACGCGAACCAAAATGCATTAGTCATTCCTTTATCGCGGTCATGCCTAAAGATTCCATTAGACTCCCGATTATATTATTAGTTCTCGAGAGGATTCGATCGGAAAGTCAGATATGGAAAATTACCGGTCACGGCTATCGCTGCAAACGCTTGGCGAATGATACATGGTCGGTGGTTATTCTCGGCTCATTCTTCACATTCCTCACATTTATATATTTGGCTTTGAAACTCCACCGCGCGATCGATCGAGCTTTACTCGTGTTACGTCAAGTATGTCAAAAACGCAGTGAACCCGAAGTTTGAATTACCGAATTAGAATTATCAGGTCTGTGCGTCCAGAACTTTGTCGAGTGCATAGACCTCTTCAATCCTGCTACGTTCGTAAGCTCCTTTGCTTCTATTGTTGACTGAATGCATATGGATGCAGTTTCATCTATTTTACCGTCTATCTGTTTTATTCGATTAAGCAGCAAAGAGCCGGAGGTGTTTTGCTCACAAGCGAAAACTTCGATAGGCTTGATATGCATCGATGTTGGTGAATTTGATCAGTTTTGTACGTTCTCTCTCTCTCTCTCTCTCTTTATGCTCTTCTCCTTTTCGTGCCTCTGTCCTACGTTATATTCGCGATATCCGATACCGATAATCCTACGCCGAGCAATACCCGGTCGGTTAGTCAAATCACGATCGCGCATACGATCGATGTAGAATCGGCGTTTCGCTAATAAGAGAATATGCAGATTAGAGAGTTATTAATTCTACGGCGTTCTTTTTTTTTTTTGCAAAAATCGATATTTGTAAAACTAAGGCTTCTGTATCCAGAAAATTAAAAGTTTTCCTTCGTCTCGCTGAAAAATAATGTACATTATTAAATACAATACCGTGACAATGAAAATTGCAGCTGTTGGCTACACGCGCAATAAGCAAAATTTTAAACAGTGTACAAAGTATTATTTTCACGTTTCTTGTA
Source organism: Acromyrmex echinatior (assembly GCF_000204515.1). The sequence goes on from NW_011627850.1 coordinate 983,347, forward strand.
ATTTTTTTATTCTGATAGCAAATATTGAATTTTTTGCAAGAAAAAAAATTTCAATTGTAACCGCACGCTGTCTACGACGAAAAATGGAGGTGTCAACAATGGAAACGTATGCGCGTCACTGGTATTTAATCTTTCAAGCTGGGGGTATTGTGTGAAAGGAATCATGTTTTACACATTTCACTTGTACACCTTTCGGACACGCTAATAAAAAGAGCGACGAGACCATCCGAATCAGATCTCAATCAATCCTTTGTTCTGTTTCAATCAACCCTACACGCTGGTGAAATTCGAGGACAGTCCAAGTCAGGAGATTCTGTCATTCTCTTCGTATGCTTCTCCGATTTATTATGTGAACCCGTCTCGGTGTTCATATCTCCGGGGGAGTGAATTTCTCCATTGTGTTTTTTGTCAGATACTCTCAACATTCACGTTAGTTTTACACTTATCTCGATTTTATCCCTCTCACTTTATTCTCGATCTCTTTGTCGCTTTTTATTCACGTCGCGTATCTTCTGACTTGTTAAAAAATATATTTTTACACTACTTTACAAATAAGTTAAAATGGGAAAATTTATCTTTGGATTCTCTCTCTCTCTCTCTCTCTTTTGCAGTTACTAAATCTAATAATTACTCGCGGAGAAAAACTAACAGGTTATAATTGCATCACGAAATTACCTCAGTTAACATTAATTTTATTATTCAAGACTTCATTGGAATATATTAAAACTAATGAAAAAGGTATCCGCGCGGTGGCGGAACTTAATCATTTAAACGATGTGAAAGGACTATTCTTGTTTTATGAAGTTTTCTTTCAATGTGCTTTTTCAAATTTTCCTATCTATAGTGGCGCGCATATCTTTTCATTAGAACCACAATCTCCATGCCGCACGAAAATTCGATCGAATAAACTCTACCGGATTCACTCGCGGCGAATAAACTCTTAACACACATCAAAGTCGATCCAATTAACGCAAACTATCGCGGGGAACGACAATTTCTTCCGGCCTTCGAGCAGCGTGTCCGCTGAACCGTATAAACGCTCAGTTGCCGAACTAAATTCCCGATAAAGTCACGTTCGACCGAAACGGGTCACCTGCTGTAACTCCGAATGCTCGTATTATTTGTTTGAGCTGGAAATTTTGTGGGAGTCACTCCAGAATGCGTGCATAAGCCTTGATAAAGAGATGCGTAATCTAAAATCGCGAGAGAAACTTCCGATTGGTATAGGAGCCTCAAAATATGAATATTCATTAAAGACAAAGAGACAGTGAGAGAGCGCGAAAGAAACGCAAAAAAAAGTTATGAAATGAAAATGTGAGTCTTAGAGGAATGAAATCGAGAGTGCATCGTACCTCTCTAAGTGGTTACAATGAAAATCAGATGTGTCGAATGGAACGTCCGATTTATCGTTTCACACGGTTATTGACTTACAAATTTTTCACATATGTCACATAGTGCCATTCGGATTAAAGGTCAGTCGAGGAGCGAGGAGACACGCAAACTACGAAATTTCACATCGTTTCTCCTTACACCAAATTCATATATCGCAGCTGTCGAATTGCAAGTGCAAATAGCTCAATTTTTAGCAACGGCACTGACTTGTTATTTAAAAAATTCTTTTTTTTACTGCTTTTACTAAAATAACTTGTAAATGAAAAATCCATCGATATTTCCACTATCGACGTAAGAGTAAGTGGTACAATTTCGAACACGATACTTTTCCGAACGAAATAAAATTTGAATACAATTTTCGAAGTTTAATTTTTTCCTGTTTGGTATCCTTTTACACAATGAGATCAGAATTACCAAACTTGAACCTCGAAAATTTAATTATTTTATTTTGTGTTCAGAAATTGTCCGATATTCGAAATTGTGACGATAGAGAAGTACTATATTTCAGTATTTTCAATGTACATTTCTATCTTTAGTTCTAATGTAACTAATGTAATGTAACAGATTCCGAATTTATCCCAAATTGAATTTTAAAGCGAACATTGTAAATATGCAACATTCACCCCCAGAGGGTTCGTTAATGAATCAATAAATGTTAATTAATGGATTTATGTAATCCTCGTGCATTACGTACAACGCATATCTAATTCTATTTATCCTTAATTTCATTTTGCAATATATTTCTTATGATCTTATATATTAATTTCATATTCTGAAATCACTTTCTATATAACAGCAAATATATCGAATATACACAGATATTTTGAAAAGCCAATACGTTTTATCGGATCCAACTGCGGAAACTGACTAACTTTTACTGAAAAATGAAAAGAGCTTAAATTTCAATAATAATGTTTGAAAACGTTTTATTTTTTATTAAAATAATTTTTTTATCGCGAACCCCGAGGCTTTATCTAGCCTCTACTGCGATCATATTACAGTCAAATTACTTATTTTTTTATTTAATGGCTCAGTTTGAATATATCTGTAGCTCTGGCAAACGTGGGAACGACGTTGTTTTTGTCAAGGCATGTGCTTGCAAGTTGCATACTGAGTACAGAATGCGATCAATTCGTTAATACTTCACGGTTTTCCAAGTGCATATATTCAGCTGTATTATTTTGTAAAATGCACATTTCACGTATATTATAAAACATAAACTTGACGCATGAATAATTTATATTTTATTTAAAAATAAATACCTATATGCATATTTATGGAATCTTTACATTTGTTTCAAGTGTATCTGATATTTCCCTAGGGAAAAATTGACTGGCAATTTTGCGGCATCATTTGATAAGCACTGCAGCCCCGTTTTTCCGATTCCGGGAAATTCCGCAGAGTCGGTATATCGTTATTCAGGAAATATATCAAAAATCGCATTGAATTGATTCACGCCGATGGTCTCGCGCACGTTACATATTTATTGAGCTATGCAATTCACCCGCGATTAACGCAACGTCCATTCGCGCGTAGGTCGATTATCAGTTATTATTAATGGTTATCAATTTGTCAGAGCCACGAACGTGTATGAATACGCGGTCGACAATCGATATATACAGAATAACAAAGCGCATGATAACGCTTAACGCCGCAGATGTAACGGACCAAATTGTAGGATACGTTCATAGGTCAAGCGCGAATAAGGTACTTATCGATATTCCTAACCGATTCGATGACGCTGGACGCGATGAATTAATTTACAGCCGCTCGTGAAAGCAATTCGAAACATTCCTAATCCGCTCTCGAAGATACGAGAAAGATGATTATAAATCGTCGCGTATGACCGGACACCGACTTACGGCGAGGTCTTAACGAATGTGACGTAAGTAAAGAACGACGGGCGTTAAATCATCCCCGCTCTCTGAGCAGCTTAGCCGGGCGCAAACTGCATAGCGGGCGCGAAGAACGGAGCAGATGGTGGTTATCCTTGTACAATTCATGTACCTTGACGCGGGGTTGACGGTGAAATTTCAGGGTAGCTAACGCGTCAGCGCTAGACCCACGTGCTGTTCCTGGCCTGTTCGATACGTCGATATTATGCAAGTATGCGACTGTGTAACGGATGCGCGTGGTAGCCGAGAGAATTCGTTGGTGCAGGGGGCTCTCGATAGCCGTCACTCGATGGACCGAAAACGGCGTATATATGTGCGCGTATATGTATGTGTGCGTCTGTGGTGGATACATAGGAAAAGAGAGAAGGGTGAAGAAAACGAGAGGGATAGCCTCTACAAGCGAAGCGGGTAGGGTGTGAAAATGCCAGTGCATGTACAACCCATACGCGGTGCGGTAAATGCTTTGAATGTAACGCTGCAGATAATGAGGATATATTCGACGCTTGCACTTTGTTTTCTCTCTCTCTCTCTCTCCCCCCTTCCTTCCTCTTTCGGTTCTCCTCTCATTTTTCCACCCGTTCTCTCTTTTTTCTCGCTTCGTTAATTCTCCCTAATTACAAAAATTACATTTGGCCATACTACTACAAAGTGAATTCCTACTGCAATGAACTGTGTTTCGAAAATGTGACGTGCTCGTCCCACTATATACGAAAATTTTAATCTAGCACGTAAAAAATTCGCAAGCCGGAAAACTCGTGAGGTACAAGCTTATCGTGAGATTAAGGAACGTTTAAGCGGACGCTTTTTTTTTTTGTAGAATATTTCGTTAATAATGTTTGGTAGTTTTTAATAATAACGGATAACTGTGTATTTAACGCGCTTTCATTAAAATCACCACAAGACCCCCTCTATAGTTTCATATTTTGCAGCGAGGCGTGTACCTGCAAGGTATAATATATCTTCGCGCGCTTGTCAGTTTTCAAATAAACGCCAAAGTGTTGAGATAACAGTATCTCTTGCCGTTTGATATATATCGGCTCGAGAGAACGAGGCGGATTAAAGAGCCGGAAACACGTATAAAGCGGAGCCATCACGAGCGAATGGGCACACAGTCGTGACGAACAGTGTGAAAATTTCACGTACGCACGTACTGGGTGGCTGCTTCGAATATACCACCGCGGATAATGAGGATGCATTCGACCGGCACGTATATGCCATTTACCCCAACTGTATCCGCCGCACTGCGAGAGTCAGAGCGCACAAAATTACGCGCTCTGAGAGATATACGCGGCAAATGGTGAATGTTAAAAATGTGTTCGACGGTGGTCAGCTACTTTAACATACGTGGCCGAGATTGCGGAGAGAGAGAGAGAGAGAGAGCGGAAGAAAATAACTGAGATTGATAGCAGTTTATTTTGCAATAAAAAAAATTAATGTGATAGAAAATTGATTTGCAGTAATTTAAATAGGAGCGAGAAATAGATAGTTTAGGATTAGTATATAGTCTCGAAATTATATGGAATAAACAAAAAGACTCGATTGAAACTACAGGAAATATTACAAAGAAATAAGATACCGCACTCTTAAAGACACATCTCACGCATCATGGGATTACAGAAATGAAGAGACATCCTCTTGTGGATGTTGATCATCGTGAGAAACGTAAAACTCGATGGAAAGAGGAAACGGGAGATGGATAATGATGGACAGGAGTGGAAATAATACATAACGTTGCACGGGATGGTCGCGAGTACGCTCGTGGTTAATGAGGGTTCATTATGATGCCAGAGACATCGAAATAATTATCTTTTTCTATCGAAGACGTGACTATGTGCCGTTACTGCCTGTTAATATTAGTTTGATAAATATGCGATAAATAATAAATGCAACGGTAATAAATAATACGATCTTGTTGTGTACAGTTATTAAAAACTTTTAAATATATTTCATATTTATATTATATTTATATCGCCCGAATATACGGATATAAATATTGCTAGAGAAAATATACATATATTATACTTTCTACATTTCTCCATTTTTATTATTGATGTTGCTTGGATGCTTCTGTCATAGCCTGAATTAATAAAAGTGATGAGTAAAACGTTAAACGTGAAATACGTACTGTGGTGTATCGTAACATATCATAGTGTATTATACTGTGAAATATCCTGTGTACTATATTTTTCAGCGCAAAACATAAAGGTATCGTATTTTTCTTCTACATGAAAATTTTCAAACAAATTCATAAGTCTTATAAATAAGTTTTTCCTATCAATTCAATCTCTCTTTCCTTTGAAATTTTAGACATATGCTAACACAAATTTGAAGCTTTTCGAACAAATAAACAGATTATTATGAATATTATTAATCTTATTCGGTGAAAAAATGTGAATAATTAGCATTATCGTTACTGATGCACCAAATTTCTTAAATACTTATTATATCTCTAGCCACTTTTTCGATTTATGCAATGGGATTAGGATTGACCGTAAAAATTAACGTGTTCCACCGAGGCGAATAAAAAGTCCCATTGTACATTAAATGCCGTCCATATTGCTTGAGGAGACGTATAAATACAATCGCTATGTCGCGTCCTCTCATAAAAAGCAGATCTTACAGTAACTACGGCCAAGTAGTATCGACGCGAAATTGACGCGCCTAGCTAAATAAGGTCACTCAAATGAGATCACGTTTCTGATAATGAACATCAATTACACGATTCGCTTTTTAGTGGTTCGGCTTGCCCTTGTGTCGTAATGTAGTTCTGTGAGAAATTCTCCAGGTAGATCGGCAAGTTTCTCGTAAATCATCGATCGTATCTCACCGCCACTATCGGGAACTTCCGCGAGTCAATTATCAGATTCACAGTAAGCACTTGCCACGATCGCAAATACAGTGCGTCGTGAAACTCTGCCTAAAAGCTTAGATTTCTCTTGGCTCGCAGTACAATGTAGTGAAAAATATCGCAATTTAATCGGAAAAATAGTATGCAACAAATTCTTTTATCTCTGATATCTATCTTTGATGAAAAATGCTTGCTAGGTAGCGTTAAAGAAACTAACCGGAAAGAGAAGAGAATTAATCTCTCTCTGAAATTTTTCAATATTTTATATTGTACATCCGAGGAAAAGGAAATCCATTCGGAACGATATATAGTTCAGCCAATGCAGTGATCTTTTTTTTTTTAATTTTTTTCTCGCGCGCGAGAGGAAACGAATTCAGTCGATTATATTTGTATTTTGTCTCGCGCGTTTCGTGCATAAGCAATGCGTACAGCTCAGCGAGAGTTATACATCAAATATTTAATCCTCGACTATTCGCTGTTCGTTGTTCGCCGTAAATTAGCTGATAACCAGTTCAATTTTATCCAAGATGATATGTGTGGATCGGTTCATGCATTTAATCATGTTGAAATGTTTAACGCAAATAATCGTACATTAAACAACGTGATTATATGTATGGTACAGACAAATGAATGCTATTCGAACGATAAAGTGCTCTCTAGTATCGAATCTGTAACAATACGAACGTATTTCGCAGCGGTGCGCATCACAACTAAACCGATGAACTAGGTGATCAGTCTATCGAATATCCTTGGGGCACATTGTATGAATCTGACATTCGTTTGGTTTCGCGGAGATACAGCTATCTCTCGCGGGAAGACAGGTGATTCTCTATAATAGATAGCAAATGCATTACGCGCTCCATAAACTCGTGTGTGCACTAATGATGCATTAAGTTAACAGCATGTAATCTGAGCGAGCGTACGAAACGCTTTACATAATTGTTCAGCGTGCTCTTTGATTTGGAAAATTAACTCTCTATCACGGATTTTTTTATTTCGATACGATTAGTCCGGAAATTAACGAGAAGCATTTCTCTCTCTCTCTCTCTCTCTCTCTCTCTCTCTCTCTCTGTTCTGAGCTTTGCTCCAACCTTTATCTAAATCGAAAGATGTGTCATCAAATTCGTATCTAAGTATAATGGTAATTAATATTAATCACAAAACTAGAAATCAGGGAAATCAGGGAATTATCTGAAAAATTGAAAATGATCGGAGGAATTAGGGAAAAATCGGGGAATTTTGCAAAATTTTTTTAAATAAAATTCTTGTCTTTGAATAAATTTAATATACGCGTACATTACATAATTTTGAAATATTATCAATTTAACAATAAAAAATGCAAGCAGCGTCAGCAACATTAATAATAATTTACATTACTATGTTAAATTAAATACAAAACGTTTTTTAATATTATTGAAAGTCAAAGAAAATCATAAAATTTTTGTCTAGAAATTAAAAAACAGTTATAAAATTTTAGGATAAGGAATTTGTGTCAAATTAATAATTGTTGAGTCACAGGACGAGTAATGACTACAATATACATAAATTCAAGGGACATGTACAAATAAATAAAGTACATAGTAATATCGAACTGTAAATATGGCAAAAGTTATTTGCCGATAGATAGACGACAGCAGATAAAGAATCTTAAGAAGACACGAAAGAGGAAACTGAACGTGCATTCACGCAAAATCTCTTTGTCAGTCTTCTCTCGTACGAAATCGGACGACGATTTACTCCGCCTCTGACGTGACATTCGTCTCTCTTTTTCTTCCCAAAACTTGTTTGCGAGCATCTCGAAAGAGCTGCTGAATAAGACGGAATACCACGAAAATCGCAAAATGGTCCTTTCACAAAAATTATCCGCAGGCAAGTGCGGTTTCGAACCTTTTTCGCAATTGGTCAAATCTCCTCTTATATACCGATGAAATGAGATCCTAACCGAAAGCTTGGCGCCGTTCCAATACGTTATTGCAACGTTTTACTCTTCTAACCAAGATACCAGAAGATTGAATCTCTCGGATGTATAGGTAGGAGGGTTAATCGTAGAAGTGAATTGTGAATTGTACTCTAAAACGGATCGTAGAGTTTATGTAACAACACAAATAACATAAAATTTTTATTGAAAACGATACACTGAACTTAACAGAGTTAAGTTGGTCAAACTTCACACTCATGAATATTGATGGAGCATTTTACCGATAAAAAAATTCTCGCGTGCGAAGGAGAGAGAGAGAGAGAGAGAGAGAGAGAGAGAGAGAAAGAGAGAGCATACATTAACGTCTACATCGTGGTTCAACAAATGCCAACGGCAATATCGTGAGCTCGAACAGTTACGGTCGCACATTCTTTACATCATGTATGCGTTTGAGCGTGCATTACGGATCTACCGGCTCGTTATAATGTCTGTGTTTTAAAAGCTCGATAGATCCATTAACGCACACTAATTTATTTTCGAGCTTCTATTTCCCGGAATAAATGACACCGCGCTGATAGGCGTCCTCGCGACGAGTTATCAGCGCATGCAGCGACAATTATCGCCGCACACGGCAATTGTGAGAGCAGCGTATATTGATCTGATGCAACCTTTATAACGTCGCCGGTGCGGGCCACTTTGCGGAATCTGTTCCGGCGAATCGCAGGAGGGAGAGGGGAAGGGGGGGGGAGAGAGAGAGAGAGAGAGAGAGAGAGGGTTGAATAAATTATAGCCGAATAAACATATATGATAATGTGCGCGCGTTTCGCTCAATAGACGCAGTAATCGTTAAATTGGCAATATCGTCAGGGAATAATGGAAAAGATGGCATCCTGCGAGACGAGCGACGGTGTAGAAATGGCAGATAAAACAAGTAGTTGATTGCATCGCCGGTATAATGTTCTCGATGTAAATATAATCAGCATAGCGAGCAAATATTGCAAGCGACTCTAAATGCACTGTGCGCGTCAAGTTAAATGCAAATATCTCATAAATTATACTCGCCCGTTTTAATACAAGAAGGAAATATAAGCAGCAGCGAGCTCTCCTTTATCGAGTTATTCATAGATTCTTGCGCAGCATAAATTTCCACGTCTGCTGCTCGTAATCACTGACGAACTAATTTACCGAAATTATCAACGTTATTTTCACGTCACCGAATATACCAGCCGGGTTTTATATCTTATTTTGGGATCACTCTGTATATTTCACGATATAGCACCGAATAACGGAAGCTCGATGCAGGTTGACAGTAATGCGGGAAAAGATCGTAAGGAGAAAAACTAGTAGCGCAAAGTAAACTCTCGTGCTTGAGATGCAAACTCGGAAGTGGTGGGTGTCTTTAAATAGTATCATTTATCGTGTTGCAGCTGGAAAGAACTAAAAGTGGAACCTTAAATGATGCCATTTATCGTCTCACAGCTGGAACGCTTACTTTGCCGCGGCATACTTTAAACAATCTACGACTGCACGCCATACGTTAGCACTTTTTTCCTTCTTAGGCAAGGTAATGGGAACCAGGAGTAGGCTTTTCCCGCGCTCGCGCAACGCTTTTCTTTCTTAGGAATTTAATAAATATTAGAGTCTCGATGATTACTTCGTTGATAAATGTTAGAAGGGATAAGTTTCTTGTGGAACGAAACTGTTTTCTACGAATGTTGTGCAAATAAATAAATAATTCAATCTATCTATTTCACTTCGAAAATATCGTAATTTTAATAAATGATTTCTCTCCTGGAAAAGAAACTACTGCAGCTAAATCAAATTAAAAAATAAATGTCACTGAATATATCATCTAGTCTACCGTCCATTTAAAAATAACAATTTATCGTGAAACTATGTTTAACTGTGCATCATAAAAATATTAAATAGACCTTTTATAACTTGTATCCTTCCTAAAATAACTGATACAATTTCGTATTGACATATTCAATCTTACATTACGTGAGTGGACTGGATAATTTCATGGTGAACGCGACATTTATCTCAGAGTGAGTGGGCAAGGAAATTATGGCATTTATTAAGAATGAAGACAGCCGGATACGCGGGGGCGACAATAACGTAACTTCGCGAAGAGAGCAAGGTATATCAATGCAAAAACCTTCTTCTACTGTGTCGGCCCGAGAATAATTCAGTGTCACGTTCCGGGTGGAGACTACCGGGAAGAGGAAGCTATATCGCGGCTATTTTACATTCTGTATTTCCCGGTTCGTTATTTATGCAAACCACCGGAATATACGATGAGAAAATGTATGTTTATGTAAATTGAGCGCACAAACGTTTACTTATGTTTCAAACGGAATCTTAATCTTTAACTCGTGTGCGCATCTTTTATTTTTTTTCTCCTTTTATCTTCTCTCCCCCCCCCCCTCTCTCTCTCTCTCTCTCTCTCTCTCTCTCTCGCACGTTACCTGAATATCGACGTTTACGTCCCAGCGTTTGGTAACCAAACTGCATTACGGAAGGAATTACACCGAATCGCTCCTGCCTCCATTTTCGATCGATGTCGGCACGGTCACTTGGCGCTAACTGCCACTAAATATTGTTACCCGACGGCGCCGACCGACGATGTTGCATTCTGGTGTTACGATGAAGGATAATATCCGGTAAGCTATGCAACGTGGATGCTCGCTCGTTCGCTCGTTCTCCGTAGACGATAATGAATTTATTCGATTTTCGTAACAGACGCTCATAGATATAGCTCCGTAGTATAGCTCGTGCTCGTTGCATTTATATCCATTTCTTAGCGAGAGCTCGAGTAGTCGGCTACGAGCTTCTTACGCAATCCCGGCGCTTCTGTGCATAACTCACAATTAGTCTCTTCTAATGACGGCATTTTGCTAAGCACCTTGCACAATGCGTCTTTATCCAGCTATCGCGCGTGAAGCGTAAAGCTTCGCAATAATGGCTGTTGTAATAACGGATTCAGTTTAGTGTATTTTACGTGTACGCTGCACGCCACCTTTTTCCCGTTCGAATCCCACGAATATCACTTTACATTATTATTGCAAAGAAAACTCTTGAATACATTCCACGCTTCGCGTAAACAAAACGCGATTTTATGCTGCAAAAACGAGTTGTATCTCTGCAGGAAGGTCCGAGACGCGCTGCACGCCAAGAGAGGATAAAGCGCGTTCTTATATCAAGTTAAAAAGTTGAGCTAGCAAAAGATATGAGTTACAAGCAAGATTGCAAATGTATATTGTTACGTAAAAAAATTAAGCCGCACAAAATATAGTGACATTAACCAAATTGAAGTTTTAACAAACTATTAAATTAGAGGGACACCGTATTTTGATGGTTTGTCAAAACATGAAATACATACAATGTTTTGTGTTGATCGGCTTAAACTCGCCGAGTATCTGTACCAAAGTTTAAGATAAATAGCGTTTATAATATCTACTTTGTAATAGGCGAGCATACTCCGAAGCGATTAATCATTTTTCGTATATATATGTATATATACATCGCGGTTAATCTTCTATTTAGCGGGCCCTCCGTAATTCGAACGATGTTTTTCCGCGTAATTGCGGGTAATCATTCTTGTTAGAACGGGCGCAGCGGCACCTAAGAAGAACGGAAACAAGAGGCACGAGAGCGAAATACGGTGTGAATACCTACCGTGCTTTAATCATCAGCGTTAATTAAAATAATGCTTACGAGATAATTACTTTGTGGCCAGACAAAGTGATGGACGACCACGCGGGTAACGCTATTCGTGCGGTCAACGCGTGAGTAGAAAAGAGGTGGATATAACATCGGCCGCGAGGGTATTTGGTATTCACAAATTAATCGATTAGAATTAATTGTTCCCAATTGAAATATCTCTGGTTTGCGCGTGGCATTCTTTTTTTTTTTTCGGGCATCGCTGTGAGAAATTGTTCATTTGGCGCAGGTTAATGTTTTCCAAAACGTTCTTTGTAAAAGACATCAATTTATCGTCGAATAAACATTAGCGTAATTGCGTTATCAAAGCAAATAGTATTACCAAAAATTTACATAAATAACATAAATTTACGGTTGCCGATTTTAAAGCATAATTGTAATTTTTGATAATTCAAATTTTTTTAATTGGTCTTTTTGTATGCTACGTCCAATAACAAGAGAGATAATGGTGAATTAGATGTCAAACGGCCAAGAAAATTATATAAGAGGGGGAAAAAATATATTTAGAGAGCAGATACATTTCATTAAATTACGCATAATAAAGTGATTTGTGCCTACCAAGTGATTTATCTGTATTCCGACTCTTTCGGATCACGTTGCAGCAATCAGATCAGTTTCGAATGCACTGATGTGCATTGATCTCGGAATAATTTTCAAAAATGATCTCTTTTGCAAGCGTTAAAATGATTTTCAAACGCGCTCAATATTTATTTTAATGTTTTCACCTTGCTGCATGCTTCTCTTTGAAACTCCGAAATGTACAGTGCAACATAGAGAGAATGGCTAGCGGCGAAATCAGGCTGACATTGTGTCGTTCACAGAAAACTTTCTCGTCTCCGATGAAATGAACTTCACAACTTGCCACTAACCCTATTCTACCGTCCATGTTTAACATTATCTCTGTTAAATTAGCATCAGACCCACCTGTGTAACAGTGTTATTCGTTACAGTCTGTTAGATTTTGATGATTGATTTAATACGTTGGAAAGCATAACTGAGTGAATGGAAAATTTAGCATCTCTTCGCTGTTCTTATTTTGTTCTACTGTAAAGTAAGTCACACTTGTATGGTTTTATTTTCGTTGTCGCTTTTATGGACAACCCAGCTGTACCTTTTATCAGACTTGGGACTGACAACTGTAAAACTTTTAGAACAACTGACATTTCTACTTTGTATGTTTTACAAAATAAGTACATTTAAAAAGAAAATTCAGATAGATTCTACTTCAATTTAATTCATTAAGTCCCAAGTGATCCCTATCCGCTTTTCTGTTTTAAATCCTTGTAGTTTGAATCATAATTAAAATTTTTAACACGAGCAAGGACTTAAAATAGAACAACGCCTAAGGGTCACCTGGGATTTAATGTGTTAATTAATTGTTATATGAAAGTCGCTTGTCGTAAATAGCTAATATTGAAAATGAAAGAATAGATTTTTATTAACAAGAAAGTGAGTGAGTGAGAGAGAGAGAGAAAGAGAGAGAGAGAGGGGGGGGAGGGAGTCCAAAGTATCATAAGTTTTTGATAAAGCTTTAGCCCATTTGTAGCATAGGTAGTCTTGGGCAAAGTACGTGAGGGAAACGAAACGGGTCTGGCTTTTCAGCATTTTATAGGGAAATGGAGATAAAGTTGGCAAAGAACGTCCTTGCCTTTCATCTGCGGTTTCTTTGACGGATTTGGAGAATATTATCCCTTAACAAAAACGTTAGATTAAAAACATAAGAACTTTCACTAATTAAAGAGTAAAGATGATAATAAAACTTAATTCTTCATTTAATTTTAAGTGAACCTTACTGTAATAGAATTTTAAGAGAGTTCAAGATTAGTTACAAAGAGATATTTAAAGTTGACTATCGAATTTTTGCTAAGGAAAAATGGACTCCAAATTAGTTGAAGAATCCGTCGATGAAAAGTTAAAGGAAGCGTACAATACGCTGTACATGTTAATCGTTCGTTAAATTCATCTTTGAAAATTAAAAACTTAAAACTAAAAATCTATTACGCTACATTGTATTAATTTATTACAATATTACTATTGAAACACGGAATTTAAACAATTTTACGATATCGTATTGATTACACAGAAATAAATTACTAGTCTCATGCGTCTTTTCGATATATCTCACACGATTAGCTGAAATGTAATCAAGCTAAGATTCTTTCCAAAAGTTGGTGCTCGTAATCAAACTTTCTTCAGTAAATAAAAATTGGAACAACTTTATCTGTGTGTCTGCTCGAGTGCAATTTTATTATCTCCTCGGATTCACAATAAAAACACATTTATCTGCTGTTGTGAACTGTCGCATCGTAAACAATCGCCACGTAGATTACAGATTTTACGCGACGACTTCAGGCTTTTTCCATCGAAGCCTTGATTTATTGCATTACACTTGGTACTGACGCTTACACTACCGCCAGCCCCTTCAGGCAACTCAGGCTGAGTTTTATTTACTTTTAGCGAATCGATCGACCGCGGGGGTAAGAGCAGGAGGAGAGACTAGGTAGTTGCTGTGCGCCAACCCCCGGCGATGCGAGCTTACGTGGTCCCGGTAACTCCGGGTAGCCTGGCCTTTCGTTCCTCTAACGTTATATCATCGCCTACTTTCCTTTAACCGTGAATTTACGTCGACAGATCGGCCTGAGGATCGGCACGATTCTCTCTCGCCGTAATGCTTTACGAATCGACACGTATAAAAACACATGTACGAAATATTGCGCAAATCGATCGAATTTCTTGCAGTCGTACTTCCCGTTATGTTTCGAATTTCAAGGTCTTCAATGTGAATAAAAGATGAAATGTTCTTTCATATGACTTTTATGTCAATATAAATTTGCGATCTCTTGATTTAGCATTAGATAATATATATTTTTGAAAAACTGTAGAAACTGTAGAAACTCTTTCGTATTATACTATTTTCGAAACACGTTTCGAAGAGTGGTCTAACAAGTTCGGAGTGAGAATTTGCATATATTCGAGATATATATATTCAAGCTAGATGTCATCCATGATACCTGTTGGCTCTCGTTATTTCACGACACGACAAGAGAACACTTCTCGCTCAGACTCGAATACGAAATGTCGCCTAAGAACTGAAAAGTAATCTAAAATAAATTTTAAAGTATTCAAACTAAATTCATTACAATCATTTGCAGTGTAAAATATATCTAAGAATCCGTAGCTCAATTATAATAAATCAAAGGTCCGTTCCTTGGTTGTGTCGTTCGTGGAATAGAAGAAGGTGAGATTTACCCCGCAATTATCCAACAAGAGCGAATAAATCATATCTATATTAGTATAATGAAAATCATAATTAATAATGAGTTAATTTGAATTAATAATCATAGAATAGTATATAAGTTTTAGAATATACATATTACTTTTTTAATACAAAGAAATTTAAATGTCCCAAACTCTTGCGAAGAAGTCTACTTTTGAAAAAAAAAAAAAAAAGTCATCTTCAACTTTGCATATTCGCGAACCAGAAAGGGAAATTGATCAGAACTTTTGTTTGCAATTGAATCGGCTTCAAGCCGTAAGTATTAACTTTGGCGAGAGTTCCAGATAACTCTCGAAGAATTCTACCGATAATCCTTCTTATGACTGAAATTGATCTTGATACAAAGGAAAACGCGATTGCCAATTTTCGTATAATATAGACGTGAATTCGGATGACACAGATTCCTATTTTTTGTCTTTTATATGTCACTGAGACGTTTAAATAAATCGTATAAATAATTTTTTTGTAACATTTATCGTCATCAAAAATGAACCGGGATCGTATTGTGACACACCAATTGTATGAAATATAAAAAAACGGGGTGTTAATATGGATACGTGCGAGATTTTGTTTCCATCGGTAAATAGCGATAACGGAATATATCGATTGTTTCATTTATCTGCTAGTACACGAGGTAATTTAGTCCGAAGAGAATTAACAAAAATGAAAGCGTAAATGTTGTTAATGTCACAGAGCTATAGTATATACTGGCACGGCAACAACTATGCTCTGACGATTATACGATCTGAATTATTCACAATACAATCCGAGCGTAATTCGATCATACGCTGTACGTTTTATCAAGAATTAATTTTCATTCGGAGAACCATAATTAATAGCAATCTGTTAATAATGAGCAACAATAGGGAGAAAATAGTACTGTGTTGGACGGAATACAAGCAGCTTTATTGATCATCATTGACAATGGTTAAATAGAAGGAGAGTTACGTTCATAGGATTGGGATAATGTGCTAAATCACACACGAGAAAGTCAAGCAATTTAATTTAGATGAATGCCGTACATATTCATATATGGCATTCATCTAAATTAAATTGTCCAGCATGTTATTGCGTCGGTTAAATATATAACAATAAAATTGGTAGAACCTGGGAATGCTGAGAATGCATTAGTTAATATAATCGTTAATCAAATCGCTTTAAATATTTAATATACAGATTAAATTAATTTTTCTCGATTTGAATTTCTCTATATTTATTAATTTGTGTGCAAGATGATCGTGGATATCACGTGTCACGAAAATTCCAAAGTGACGAGAGCGATCAAACGTTTTATTGCAAACGAACCGTGATATTAAACTAAGATTTCTACGAGATCTCTACACCTTCCTCTCTTCCTAAGTAATTCCTGTTATTTTTCCGTTCAAGTGTTTTTCTAACGCATTTTCATCCGCCGGCAGATTGGTACGACGGATTCGTTGCTATACGTACGAATATTAAATCTCTATCCGTCTTCCCTCACCGACTGCCTAAATTAAAATTCCATCTACGAATTCCATCTTGTCGCACTTACGCGCTCGCGACTTCGACGAAACTCTCGTAATCTGGTGTCTTACAAAACTCTAGAATTTTTTTTTTCTCTCGATGAACGTTGAAAAGGAAGACGAACCCTTCCTTTACGCGGCTTCGTTATCGAACTTATAAAACCTTAGAGATTGAAGTTGCCCTCCCTTCCCTCCCCGTACTATTAAATGGAATTAACCTTCCCGGTGAGAATCTTAAGATTCCGATTGCTCTAACTTCGCGCGTACTATCGTAGAACTTTGCCGCGGAACTCATTGCAGCATTCAATCCGCAATTTAGATTTCTCATTAAACGTTGAAAATCGCCGATAGATGCACGCGAGTTAACCGTAGACTCGATCCTAGATCCAAGCTTGCGCGTCGACTTAATTATTAGGGGCTGTTAGCTTATCGTGTAACGTACATATACGTAAAGTACATAGAAAGTGTATATAAATGACATAGGACGCGTGGCCGAGCTGCTGCTGTAATCGTTAGTCACAATCCTGACAGGTACGGACGCTTTGACATATTTGAACTCGATTTTTGATTAAAATTTGATGAAAAACTCGATTTAATCGCATTCAATTTTTCGATTAAATATTTCAAAAAGCAAATCTGATATTATACCTTTATCTCTATTACACAAATGTACATTTTTCAGTAATGACTGTGCGATGATGTCAACGTTGATATTAAATCTTGCATATATATATATATATATATATATATATATATAAAATAAATGTGGAATTAATTAGTGACATCATCTGCTATAAAGCCGCTTAAATGTAAACAGTCAAATAATGGGATTGTCTAACACTCCGTTAAGAAAGAAAGCGCCACAACAAGGATGTTTCGCGTATAAACGATCCAGAAAGGCTATAAGACTGTTAATAAATTCTGCTTAAGTTTGCGAAAGATAATCGATTTCATACTGTAAATTTATAGGATCCCAAGCTGTTGCTCAAATATTTCTTTACCAGGGAGCAATGAAGGCAGTAAATGTCCGGCCGATACGATCTATACATCCACGCTTTCAGTAACAAACACGAACACTAGAATATAAAGACATTAACCCGTGAACGCTCGCGCTATGAGCTCTCTGTGCACATATTAGAAACTATTTTCATGCAACATAGCGGTATACCGAATATTACGTTATATTCTCTTAGTTATCTTTATTCCCAAATATCTACACCATCGACACTATACTGTGCATTAAAGAATTCGTTATAAATTTATTACATATTTACGTTCTACCATTAACGGTATACGATTTTATCATAGTTAAAAATTCAATGGATATTTCTATTAACGCGTTAATTTTTCAAAAGTTTATATTCGTCATAGTTAAATAATGAAATTAAAAACGATATTATAAATAATTGATACTATGAATGAGACATTGCATCCATAAGTATAAATATTACATTTATTTGTCGTATCATTGAACGTATAATATTCTAATAAAATTAACGAGATTTTAATAAAATTGGCCTGTATCCGCTTTAAGATTAAATCTTATATCCAATAGTAAAGTCAATTTGGTGACAATTTAAATTTGAAACTTGATATCGAGTTCGAAATTTTATATTCGATATATTACTTTTATATTCGATATGAGTTGAGAATTTATTTCTTGTATATTTTTCCTATTTATTTATCCTACATTTAGTCTTTTTTACTTAATGTGCACATCTCTTGATACAGAAAACTGGAAATTGTCGATATATGATATTTAACAAGACGTATAAAATGGAAATTAAAAAATAAAAGATGCTTTACAATAGACATATAACGTTTCGTAGCAATTTTAATCAATCAAAATTTTGACAAATTATTTGCAAGAAAGAGCAAACATATTTATAAAAATCAATAAAAGAAATGTTTGAATTAGATTCGAAAGCGTTGGAATCAAAATTTTATTACTGCCAACCATGATGGTCGGGCTCTAACAAAGACGGACGAGCAAAAAACTTAATCTAAACATCCACCATCTTTACGTTGATTCGTCGGTTTCTTATTTTCGCCGACATCAACAAATCCTCTTTCTCATTAATAGTACGTCGGCCATTAACTCGGCCATTTATCATCGGCCGATGTGGCGATCTGGCATCTCTTGGACCTTGGTAGCGCCATATTTATACCGCGCGTATCTGTATCGATCGCGTAAATTTCTTCGGGGGTAACGGCATTTAATTTCACCGCGTGTCACTTAACCCTCCGCCTAGCGGACGGGTCCATTAGGCTCGCACCTGTTTCGGGAACTACGTTCGTGTAATCAATTAGAAAAATAACTTTCTTAACTCTACGATATTTCACGTGAATGTCGTGCGAGACATCGGAAAAATTACGTGAGAGATTCTATTCTTATATAAAAATTAATATTTTACCTCACGAAAAAGTTATTAGCGACGCTGAAACATAGTCATATTTTATAAGACAAGGATTACAATGAAATAATGAAATTATGACAAATATCTTACTCAAGGAAAAATTGTAAGATACAAAAAATAAATTCCCGTTCTCTCTCTCTCTCTCTCTAAAGGTTAATATCGTATAGAAATGTATATAAAATATTGCATATAAAATTTGTAAAATATTTCCGAAAAGCATGAATCCGATATGATACGATACGATAAGATATAGGATTAATCTCGATATGAGCGCGAGAGACAAGCATACATCTCGCAAAAGGTCACGTATGCAATGATTCATATTTTATTCGCGTTTGATCTAGTTGCCGAAATTCTCGCGAAAAGTCTCGCGACGCAATGCTAAAATCATATATCGCGTCAAGTGCAGAATATTGATCTCGTGAATATTTTAAGGCGTCGAACGTATACACGCGCGTATATACACGCGCGCGCACGCTGCGAACGCTACGAACGCGGAAACCGTTGTCACTGGAATCCCCATAGATTATTCTGCATTGTGGCAAATGCGAGTAGCGTCGCACGCATGTGCATATGTATAATGTATACGTGTGACGAACGTTTACATGTTTTAGATTTAGCGGGTTGGTGCGGGATCAAAAGTGAGTTCTCGCGATACTCATGTTTAATTATGAAACGACGAGATGCTAAATTTACCTGGAAGAATAATAGCCGTATGCGTACGATAGCCGTATAATTCTTCGTTAATTCGCGTGGTTCATTGGCTGCTCAGTTTACGTTCAACAACTACGGTACAGTAATTAAAAAGTCATTTCTCATTGAATGCTCTTTCGAAAGTTTTCAAGAAGGAGAAAAAAATCTTTTATTTCTTCGTAATTCGCCAGATTACGTATGTAACATATAACCTATTAATTCTTATAAAATGAAATGGGATCATTTTTATATATTAGATTTGAAACAGAATAT
This sequence comes from Acromyrmex echinatior, assembly GCF_000204515.1. The sequence goes on from NW_011627850.1 coordinate 1,003,285, forward strand.
ATTATACTCGGTAATGCAAGTTTGTAATAATCATCAAAAATGTGTGTGCATGCAGCGCTCTTTGAACGTTTCATGTGTATTTAAATTTATGTGTTTAACTGACGCGATCGAATATTTGATATTTAAAGTGCATGACATGCAATATGCACAAGTAGATTTTGAAAATAAATTGATGATCTTTTAGTATATAATCTATCCTCCAGCTAAATATATGTATATATATATCTATATATATATATGGTCTAAATAATACATTTTTTTACGTCGCGATAAAGATTCGCACGTGAACGTGTATCTATAAATACTTAAATTTTCGACTTAATAATAAACGTCGCAGGTCAAATTTCGCAATATTCGATAATTAAGTAATTTCTTGATATCGGAGAAGTTTCTCAAAACGTAAGGTATGTACCTCGTAATCGCGTATACGGAGGATTCCCTGGCATTCCCGATAGCATCGATCGCAGATCGTTGCATCCTCCGCGCTGATTCCGGAGCGAAATCCGTATTGAGCGCACTGGAGTATCCGGCCATCGTAGCTGCGATCGGTGTGAGCACTATAGCGACATATCCTTTAGGGATGAATCCGCCGTAACGTGCACCAAGGAGAGAGAACCACTGGGGTACGTGTGTATGTATGTGTGTGTATGTACGTATATGTGTAATCCGGCACACGGCGCCTCCGACCACCCTTTGCGGTCGAAGAAAACGTATAATCCGCAGTGGTATCCCACGGGTAAAGGGTAACTGTCACACGTGTTACACGTCGCACACACTTGGCATATATACGGGAGGATACAGAGTACGGCGGGCCACGGGATCTACGCGTACGCTCTCGTCTGTTTCCCGTCGGAGATCACGAGCGGACAGAGCCGGCACAATCTCTAAAGACGTATCCCCGATCCATCCGACGAACCTGGATACGTCACCACTGCACCGTGTCGGGAGCCTTTCCCACTCTCACACCAACATTATTCTACCGAACGCACCACTAGAGGGTCCACTGAGGGTGACGCACGAGGGCTAAGTATCGTCAGGACGAGATCGAAGCACCCTCGGCCGCGAGTTCTCTCGGCGGCGCGCGTCGCTCACCTCGCGGCATCACGACATGTATACTCGCGCGCGTCCACCGAGAACGCGGTCGCGCTCGTCGGGGGTTGGAAACGAGAATCCTCCAGGTGCTAAACGCGGACGGTGCGAGCGACGTTTCTTCCACGCGATCGAACTCTCCTCGTGTCCCCGGGTCCACTCGAGGAGAAAGAGAGAGAGAGAGAGAGAGAGAGAGAGAGAGAGAGAGAGAGAGAAACGAGAGCGCGCGCGATTCGACGTTGCTGACGACGTCGTTCGTTTTGCAGGGTAAGGGTGGCTAAAAGGGGTGAAATCAGACGAGACTATCGCGTCACGAATACGTCGTATCCTACCCGCACGGCAGACAGCACGGAACTACTGGCGGTCCCTACGCGAACGTAATTCCATCCCCACCGCGCCAACGGCCAGGTTACCCCCACGATAGCGTCGTTGCTACACGCGCCCCTTACCCCCTCCTCAATAATGGGCACGCACCGAGAGCTATCCGGAGCGTGACACACGCTTACGCTTCTGGTGGGGGTTACAGTCGCGTGGCGGCGGCACGACTCGGAGGGGATGCGAGATGAACTTGGTGGCGGTGGTGGAAACTACAACGGCGGCGGCGGCGGCGGTGGTGGCGGCGGCGTCAGCAGCAAGCAGCAGCAGCAGCAGCAGCAACGGCGACGGCGACGATGGTGGCGGTGGTTTAGCGACGCATGCGCACGCCACGCGTCCAACGTCGCTGCCGCGTCGCTCGTTGCTCGTTGCTCCGACGAGCGGATGCACCGTACGGCCTCGTGAAAATCCACGACAAATGCGTACGTATATACTATGTATATGTACGTACGTACGTACGCTGAGCGACGCGTACAAACGAAGGCCGCGAGAGTGCAGAGACCTCTCGCCTCCGCGTCGCGTCGCGCCGACCGCAACGCGAGGATGCTGGCTAAACACAGCTACGTGACTTCTGCCCGCCGCGACCGGAGGCAAAAGAACATTACGGAGCGAATTACACGGCGCATCGGAAAAGAATTCGCGCGACTTTCTCGGAGTTTTACTGCAAAAGAGATTATGAGTTATCGTATACGGTATAAAGTGTAATAATACCGCCAACCCGCGTGGAATGCCGTTCACGATACCACGAGATTACGTGTATAAGGCGTCGTTTGCAGTTTCCTGCACGCGTTTTCGCGACGCCGTGCCGACGAGAAATGTATCATTATCTTTTATATTCGAGAGAAACTAAGCGCCGTGAATACTTACAAATTTAACAAACCATTTTAATGCCCGAATAGCGTAGCGTTATAATTTATAATATCTACTTTTCAGTCCGCACACATTTTTGTTTTAATAAAACAAATCTGTCACACATTTTGTTTAAATAAAACGTTTGTAATTATAAATTAGGCACCTGTGGTATTTTCTACCGTTCATTGATGTTGTTACATTGTTGTGTAATTATGTGGAATATTATAATATTAAATTCGACGTTTTAACGTTTAACATTCGGAGCATTTAACTTGAATGGAATTCCAATCTCGACCGTTGGAATGTCATAAATACATTGCATTTTGAGAATTCGCGAAGAATATGTCGAAAGAAAAACGAAATGAGGCGCATCTATTTACAAAGCGTTCGTTTATCCCGCAGGAAATTCGCTGGGTATCGCGGACGCTGTAAAGGGTTTTGCAAGCCAGAAGAGACGGCGATGCTCTTTGAACAAAGCATTCTGTAAAGAGCGTTTTTCATAGTCATTCTAAAATTATATCCAATCGCGTTTGGAAATAAAACTCTTATATGGCAACGCTCTTATGCGTGCATTGAAAAAGAAAAATCTCAATTTCAAAGAAATATCTCTTTGCTCGTATTAAAAAAAAATTACTTCTTTGGATCGATAAAAATTTTTTTAAAAATAAGATATTCTATTAGGTGTTGGAATTAATTCGTAGCGTTTTACAAGAGATGGGAAGTACTTTCATTGACTCATGTGAAATAAATAACATTCTTTCATTAAAAAACGCTACGAATTAATTCCAACACCTAATATTTTCAAAGAAATAAGATAATGTATTTTCAAAAAAATTTTCATTGAGATTCAAAGAAATAATTTTTTTTTAATACGGGAGAGCGAAGGATATTCTTTGAAATTAAGATTTTTTTTTTCACTGTGGTATATTTCAAAAGGCAGTATTTTTTTTGCAACGAATGGCGCGAATCAAAATCATTGCATTGCGTGGTTAGAGAAGAGAGAGATTTGTATGTATTTAAAACACTACTCGTATATGACATACGTGTCATGTTCGGGCGGAAAGAAAAATACGGTCGCAGTCCTTTGTCATATTTTTTTTTTTTTTTTGCGTAGCATAGTTGCATTTTAGTATAATTATTTATAAAATAATAAAACAGATCCACGCATATCGCGAAATTGAAAAAAATAGGAGCGTGACATGCAAATTTCCAAACCACTCCTAAAGTTTTATCTTACTCTAAATTGAGACAATCGTTCGCGTTAAGAACGAATGTTATTAAGCTAGTTTAATGGAATCTTGAGCATAGTTTCGAATAAATCTCTTAGGCGTTTAATAAAGAATTTGGAGCACGAGGCGGAGGTATAGAGCGAGAGAGGAGGTGGCGTGTCCTACTCGGCGCCGCCGACAATGATAACGAAACACGACAGCCCCGGCTGTTACGTGCCTCCTCGAGAAAATATCGCATCGTAATTCCGATGCCCTACCATTGAAATTTTAATTTTGTATATCATGCTAACGACGCGCGCGTGTTTTGTACGTGTAGTTCGCGCTGAATACTTTTTCGTTGGATATTTTCTTACGATCGTATGTATATGTGCGCTTCAATTATTTTTATTAAGATATTATTAAGATATTACATCCGGCATTCTCGCGAATGCTCGATGAAAATTTTATCGGATTAACGTTATTGCGTTATCGACGATATTTATTGATTAAAAAACGCGCAATGGATTGACCTGATTATTTTTTTCATTTTTAAAAATTAAGTTTGCAATAATTAAAATTGACTGCTGTAAATCGTAAAGCGCGTTAACATCGGTGCATTTCACGAATTTACCTCGTCAAATATGAGCGTTGGCATGCAAATAATTAATTTACTTGGCTGTGAGAATAAATTACGAGTACGTACGATTCTCGCTCGACTGCACGACGACGCGGATCAAAAGACACGGAGAAAGAACTATGAAAGGAAAGCGCGTACTCTGAACACGCGAGTTTCGCGTTCACCAGGGAACTTTGCTAGAGAATTCGGAATATAGGGCTGCAGCATCGCGCGAGAGGCATCTCATTCGACACCACAGACGGTAATAACGAGAGCCCGACGGCGCGAGGTTACGTGCTTCCTCCAGAGAATATTAATCCGTAATGCTGAACTCGGTCTGTTGAATCTTCCAGCTCCCTATATCAGATGCTACGAAGGAAAGCGGCTACGGAGGAAAGCTCGGTAGACAGCGAAGCTCATGAAACAGAAACTTTTGCGGCAATCCAAGTATCGCTGGCCCGTTTGTGATCAGTTTGGTGAAATTTGTCTTGCGGTGTCTTTATTGTTCCATTTTCGACGTCTATATTTTCTCAAAAAAAAAAAAAAAAAAAGAAAGAAAGAAAGAAAGAAAGAAAGACAAGACAAACTGATGTGAGTGCGTGCAAGAATAAATAAATAAATTCGTGAAAAGAGATGCCGTGTAAAAAAAAATGCTTCGACGATCCTGACGTAAACTATACAGTGCACTTGACTACACTGACCGAACTCTCTTTGTTTGCTCGTTCGTTCGTTCGTTCGTTCGTTCATTCGTTCGGATTGTACGGATGCGCTTTTTCATGCACCGACCATACTCGGAGCAGGTGCAGGACCGCGGACAGAAGGGCGAACGACCGAACAAATCCGGTTCGGGATATACGTATACGCACTAGCTGAACTCCCTTCCTCGTCCGCGTATAATGTGAGACTAGCTTAAACTGGTTGTCGTAATAAGAAGAGAGTTCATTCTTCGCTAATAGGGACGGTGGGAAACAAACTTGAGTGGGGGGGGGAACAAACTTTTACTTTTGATTTACTTAAGAAGAAATTCCCCGGATGAATGAACCCATCGGTCCATTATTCATTTAAACGAGTATTACATTAATTAAACATCTAGTTATATCAATATTGCCACATCATGTAATAACTCGTATAATCAACAGCACATACCTAATTATTCCATTAACTTGATATTAGTTAGTAATAATTTTGTTATTGTTTAGGTAAGGAAAATAGAAGAAAAGAAATGTACACAATCTATCATAGAATGCCATATACATGTACCATATCCCATATATACGTACCGTATGTGCAAAAAGTCTTTTAATATGTTTTAAAAAATCCAAAGAGACCATATCTGTACTCTAAAAGTGATCGAACCACCCTGTTTGAAGTAGCAAACCAATGAACCGTGTAAAATTTCACGTAATTATCCGGAAGTAATACTGTCGGGGAACGTAACGCCTCCGCAGTCACTGTTAGCTTAATCGAGATGACTTCCTTTTTTAATTCCGCATAATGTCTGCTCCGGGAGTCCCCCCCTTTTCCGAACTTGGTACGAGAAAACTCGCATTAAGGAAACGATAGGATGTGGACACGATGCACACACAGCACCTTTTGTGCAATTATCGCCTTTTATAAATGTTAAAATTTTTCGTAATTTTTTTTTCTTCATTCTAAACTCGAGTAAACTACAGCACAAATGCATCTCGCGATTCGAAGTAATTAATTTCAGTCAAGAAATGTGTACCCACTTTGCTTTGTAAAATTGTTGACTTCCAAGAAATATGTTGACTTCAACATATTTCTTGTATATCTTTGTATAGAAATACACCAAGTATTTATATTTATCTAACCAAGTATTTATATTTATCTAACCGTCTACTTTATTTTAATTCATATAGTACTGTATAGTATATATTATCAGATATACATTAAAAATTATACGCTGTTTTAAGTATAGCGTATAATTTTTGAATATACTTATACGTTATTTTATTGTCCGTTATTTTATAATATTTAAAAGAAAGAAAAATCTCAGAAAGAAAGACTTAAGATTTTTCTCAAGAAATTTTAATCAGAATTCCTTGTTCCTTTAGATTTTCTTACAAAATATAATAAACTCTATTGCTCTCAGGAAATTGATTCCCGTTAAAATTTGTATCCACAACCGTGCCAAATCGAAATATAAATAATACACCTGGATTAACCGCGCTATATTTCGAATTTTGGTTATTCGTATATTTTTGACCAGTATTTACATTGTTTCATAAATTTTGTCTGATTAATGGAACGGATTATTATGTTTTCCTTGAAAATAAAGTATTTGCCGAATTGCACATATTATGATATCCACGATTCAATCTCGCTAATATTATTTATTCATTTAGAAGTTTTCATAAACAGACGTTTCGCAAATTTCACATAATATGCACTTTGGTGTATTAACACAAAAATGTTATCACAATGTTATATCTTTATTCGCGAGCGTTGCTTGGTTCGCAAACAAAAGAATAAAGATCGAAATACGTTTCCCATATCGGCCATTCGAAGCCGACTTTAAAGCAGCTTTTTATGCGATTTATCTAGTATCGGAAAGACATTGGCATCTCTTACAGCTTCCTCGGATATATACGTTCCTGATGATCTATTTATAACTGTTACGAAGGCTATATTTGTTCAAAAATGCGTTCGCGTTCACGTATGTAATTGAAAATGAAAAGATCTATCATCTGATACGTTACAAGAAAGATTAGACTCCCGATAAGATATCGATAGATACTTCCGAAAAATTTTCTTACTCGTATTTCACGATTACTCAAAAATTTCTGTTATGATAAAATAAAATAATAAATCTTTCAATTTATCATCTTTTTACTTTCCCATGTAAATCAAGAAACGCTCTCTTTTATGGAAATCTTTTTGTAAAAAAGTATCCTACAAGGAACGAAGTGGCAAGGGAGATGGCAAACTTTTTTAAAGAACATTTGAAGCAATGGAAGTAAATTTTCCGCTTAGGAGTCTGACAAATTCCGGGTTACACCTCGGCGTCACTTTATTTGAAAGGAGGACGGTGCAAACGGCGAGTGTGTGGTGGTCAGAGAGTGGAGCACGGATTTTTGCCGGCCGCGCGCGTCGAGATAGCATCACGACATATTTGCCTAGCAAAAGCTTCGGACCGAAAGAGGAAGTACGGAGGAAAGAGTCAAAAACAGAATGGACATATTGCCATAGTGGCATTGCGCCAGCCCGTGTTTCTGCAAGATATCTGAGAACGTAAATTGAATCGTGTACTGACCAACGATAAATTCGAAAGGCGCGTACGATATATATTTCGTACTATATATATAAATAAAATGTGTGTGCGTGTGTATATATATTTTTCCAACTCTATCGGCTCTCTTGCGTTTAATCGCGTTCTCCCCATAAGGGAGGGGGCGGGGGGGGAGACGCATGATATTTATACAGTTGCGTTACATTCACGCGTGCGGAATTATCGACCAAATAGAAACACGGTGACAGCGACAGCCATCTCAGCGACATAGATTGAACGTACAATGGCATAGGAAGGAGAGGGAGATGTATTGCTCGATACAGATCCGAATGCAGTGACCCAATCATACGTTCAACATGGCACATTCATGAAATAATTTCCGTCTCTTTGACCGGAATATTAGTAGGCTGAGATATTCAATGGCGTATGCTCATAACTTTAATACGCATTTCATTCAATACGCGTATCGATAATAATAAAATTCATTCATACCAAGTTAGATCGGCGGCTTAATTAAGCTTGACATAAACTTAAATGAACGAAATATCGTCGAGTATACTAAATATAATTTCCGGGAATCGATCACATTAACACAGACTTGTTTAATTTTCCATTTGTGTGCAAAATGTACAAGTTTGGTCACGAGTCCAATGTAACTGATGCATTTCATAATGGCTTTTATATATTGCTCGTTTTAGTCTGACTTTAATTGCCTGTCTCATCAATTCACTCTTTACTCTTATTATACGCCCACAGATAAGACATCTGCGCGGTAATTTGATAACTTCGGAAAGACGAACCGGTATTGATATTAGTTGTAGAGTAGCTTTTAGACAGGAACATTATCCGTCCGGTCTTATTTTCGCTCGATTATTACTTTCACGACGGAATTAACGTTGCAACGAAAAGCGAATGAAACACCGAAAGAATAAAAATTATTTTCTAAAGAGATAGAGTACAAATTTCTTCCTTTTGTGACGCGTGGATGATTACCAAGATTCTAAGTGTAGCTATGCAGGTGAGCGCGCCCAAGGACGTTTTACGCTTTTCCGTATTCCCTTGATTCCATTGCTCTCGTCTCCTCTTTTTCTTTTTTTTCGTCGTTTCTTTATTCCCGACCCCAACTAGACCTTTTTTTTTCTCTTTTTTTAATTCTCTTTCCACGTCGGCAGCGCGCTTTCAAAGAAATATCAATTTGTTGAATTATTACGCTCAAAAGCGACGACCTCGCTGTCTTTCAGATTTTATGCACGCATATTTCGCAAAATGTATCCCTGTGTGTAATCAATTTCGAGATATATTTCGAATTAACTGTTCAAATATTTTATATAATTAAAAGCTAATGTATAAGTGTTCATGTTTACGGAATCGTTATTTTATGCATATGTGCCCCAGAGTGAACGTGTTCTAATTTCTCACGCTATATAATAATATAATAATTGCAGAATGTAATATATTTACGTACACTATATGTTCCACACACGCACATATATAATGCATGAAGCAAGATTACCTTTTTCATGAAATTGTAGGGGAAAAAAAGTGCAATACTAAATAAGATGAGTATGACAACAATGGAAAGCTGTAGATAACGATCGTTAGATCGAGTTGAAATCAATAAAAGCGCATAAAAATTTGCCGCACTGTTCGATCACTCTATTAGTTTTGACGTTATCGTAACGCGATCGATCTTGTCGAGGAGTTCTCCGCGGCGTTTTTTAACTCGCGAATTAACAGCGGTACCGATTATACGATCCATTTACGTCCCGTTTTCACGTCGACAAAAGCGGCGGGGTTGTTTCCGGGGGGAGGAGGAGGGGAGGGGGTGTGACCCATTTTCCACTCTTCCTTCTTCAGAGGTACGGCGGCGTTGTGACTTCGGAATATTATCATTGGACTATACCATCGCTTCCATTATCTACCGAGCTACAACTACTCGAAGCTGGCCGTACCATTAAACTACGGAGGTCAATTTGTCCCCGTACGCCACTCGACCTTGTATTACGTTCGGCTTACAGTTGGAGAATAACGCCGTCCGGAATCTAATCTCTTCGTTCACGCGTGTGATTACACTAAATTGTATTAACCTTTCATTAACACACAGAGGTGTGATGACTTTAAAACATTTACTTAAAAGATATGATTATTTAACGACTCGTAGTAATAAAGTATTAAATTGAAGTCCATTAACCAGAATCGCCAATGGTGCTATATTTGGTTTCGCTGATTATTTCAATTTTTTTCTTTTATTGTATTAGATATACAGAAATATTGAAAATGTGTGACTATAAATATAAATATATAATTTTAACGACAAATAATATCAATATAACTTTTCACTAATCGAAAACAAAGATAGGAAATTGCCAAATTGGCAGTTTCAACCATTGATACCATTGGTGATTCTAGTTTTAAATTTATATTAGTTTTACGAAATGAATATTTATTAACGAAATCTATAAACAAATTTGATAAAAATACGTACAATATGAAAAATGATATTTGAAACGCTTCAATATAAAGGAGGCAAATCTGAGAAAAATCTGTTTCCTACTTTGCCCATCTCTAATCACTTTTATTTATCGTAGCATCGCTCCTAATGTCGTTTACAACGACGTTTGATCTTTATTAATTTTATATAATGCACGTTACACGTGAGCGTGCCGCAGTCTCGGGAGGGTGAGAAAAGGATAAAAGGCTCGTGAAAAAGAGGAGGAAAACGACCTAACTCGTTCCTCTCTGTGGTCCGTTTTAATTTTCCGCGCTTTGCCTCTGAACCGTTCAACTCTTTACAACCCTGCTCCACTGCCTACCCACTTTCTTGTCCTCTTCCCCCATTTCCGCGGCGATCAAAGGGCCACGATTCCCGTATCTATGAAGAAATCGACCGCGCATCGATACGTTCGATACTTCAATCGACGATGGTTTCGCGCGAGAGTTGCAGAAACGGAGCGTCAGGAATACGTTTATTACTCAACGCTACATCAATTTATGTGCCGATAGTTTCATCAAATAAGAAGAAAACGGCAAGTAAAATAACGTTCGAACGTTCATTTTACAGTTACGCAATGACCAAGGTATATTAAGTACTAATAAGTGGGTAGCAATTTAACGCGTTCGTGAGAATTGTATAATTTGTATTGTAACACGCTTGTATGGATTTAATGTGCATCACGATCATTAATCTTGAATTGGACGTAATGCACGTGGTTGAATTCAATCTACTCGAATCTATATTATTTATATGATGGGTTAATTCGATTTCTTTTTTTACATTCGCATGACGATTCTACGACTACGTATACAATAAGAAAAAGTATTGAGAAAAGATAGAGGTTTCTATTATTTCCTATTAATTTTCATAAATTGCATTAATACATCAAACACTAAATGCTAATAAATATTCTTGCTTATTATATTGCCTATATATATTCAAAATTACATTTAATACATTACATTAAATATCGTTTCAACTAATTTCAACTAATATAATTTTAACTAATTTTAATATAATTCATTAATTACGAGATAATTTATTTTAAAAAATTTTGCTCTGCCATAAAATATTTATTCAATCGTGTCATTTAACTGACATAAAGTTAAATTACTAATAAGTATAAATGTGTTATAAAAGATTACAATAAAATCGGCGCGTTAATAAAAATAAATACAATTAATAATTATTGCGTTTTTAAATCAATTAATTGGAACATGATATGTAACTGTAATATTTTCAGTTCTTTATTTTATTTATACTTGATATGTCCATGTTCCAAAATTTTTCTAAATATTACGGTTATAAAAAATGAACCGACGTTTATCATTTTTAATCCTGAAAGGAGGATGTTTAATATTGAAAAGTCAAAATCGCAAACCTTGCATAAATATATATATTGAAATGGGGATTGAAAAAAAAGAAAATAAAATATTTCAAATATTGACATTTTCTTTAAATCGACTTTTATAAATATAAATACATTTCCATTTCATACAAATACTTAAAAATTCAATTAACTTAAACTTGAAAATTCAATCAACTATAATGTGTTTGATATTAAAATTATTCAAATAATATTATTAATAAACTACGTTTTATCTCACAATATCTTTAGTTCCATTTTGTAAATTATTTTTAAAAATGTACTTTTGTACAGCAAGTAATTTTTTTTATTAAAAAAGTATAGATATTATTTTTATTAGATTTGAAAATAATATCCCTTTTGCAAAATTTACAGTAATACTGTTTATCAATTTTTACCAATTAGCTATTCGTGAAATTTTCTCTATCATTTTTATTATTTGTTTGCGAGATTGCCTATAAATTTCAAATCTCTGATCTGCCAATTATTCTATATAAGGAGATACCGAAGTGTCAATAAATAATTCATCGGTATAACGAGTTCTGTTCTATAAGCTTCGTATGCAAGTGCATTCTCGTACGCACAATAAATCGAGATGAATAATTACAGGAATACTTAATACTTCAGAATTAAATATAGATCGTAATCTATAGATTGTAATCCATCCATTTTGAGTTAATAAATCTAGGAGATAAAATATTCATCTATATCTATACATATCTTCGCAACTTGATATGCATACGTTTACATAGAAATTACACAGGAATTACGCACATTTTACAAATAATTTCTATTTTCACAGATCTATTATCTCAATTTAAAGTGAAAACTAATTTGTCACTCACTGATACGATGCGCGACAGCGGAATTGTAAATTACGTTGCAAACTATGCGTTTAACTGCAACACAAAGATAACATACAAATTAATAGTTACACAATGATTAAGTAACTAACATTTAAAAAGTAATTATTGAATGTACTGACACCTCTTTGTTTTTTCACATAACTATTTACTAAAATAATTATAATTTTTAAAAATGTCTTTTTAGCATATGTTTGCAAATTTCAAAAGATAAAAGTCTTTTCCTTTAATTCTTATTTTAAATATTGAAAATATAGACAATCTAAATAAATGATTGGTATTACAACAGCTAAATAATATATATGCATAAAATAAATTATTCATATTTGGTTGTTTCGTCGACACCTGATGCTTCTCAGGCTTCCTCTTAGATCCTTTTATTGCATTTGCACATCACATACTCGAAGTATTATCAATTAAGGACCGCGCATTAATTACATAGCAAAATAAATCTCCGGATATTAATCGTGTACCATATTTCACGACGAAAGAACAGGATATAAGAGAAGTTGCACAAAGCTACAGTGTTCATTTATGATATCTTGGACTATGTTCAGATTCCCATCAGAGTGACATCCAGGTCATCACCCTTGTTATTTACCGAACGTTAAACAAGGATGACATGACACTCGGAGAACACCCGGGTGGGAATCCGAACATGCCTTTGGAAATTAACGCAATGTACGAATCTCAAGGTGAAAGCAATCAGAAAATGGCACAACCAACCTCACCTGCGGCGACGCTGCACCTGTCGCTAAAAAAATTATGTACTCTCGCAATTGTTGAAGTGATTATTATTTCGTATTGCGAGCTAAGTGAATAAATGTAAAAATTCAAAATTTAAAGATAAAGTATCAAGTGAATCGATTGATTGTTGAAAATGCATCTTACTTTACCGATGTACAAACGCTGAATTTATATTACGTGGATAAACAATGTTACATTACGAGAATAATTACGACTATACTCTATTCGGAGTTAATTCATATTTCAAATTTATTAACCGCGTATACTGACTGCTACTGTTGAGTTTGCAGCAAGTTGTTGCAGGGATCACGTTCTTCTCCGAGTATTTGTCGTCACAACGCGACATCTCGAAAGGTAATAAGTGTAATAACACTATAGCGCTAGCTGCTGGCTTGAATCTTGCCGTGCGAACGTAAATACAACCTTGAAATACAATTACACGCCATACGCTGCCGAGCGGTTCTGTAACGGATTACCAAAATATTTAACGTATTTATCGGGTTTATGAATTATGAACGTTGATCGATCAGGCGGATTGGTTATAGATTATTCGTAACGAACGATTGTGTTTCGCAATCGAGAGGTAACATAATGATTCGCGAAAGGATTCGCGCTGCTCATTCGATTCTTGTAATTTGAATGTAAGATGAAAATTTATACTTTAGAATGTACATATTCGACAATAGCATGGATTTTTATAATAAAACGAGCGTCGAAATTGATTATGAGATCCATGAGTGCTAATGAATTTATCACCGCCTCGAAATACGTGTTGCACTACATGGAAAAAATTGTTTTGCTGAAGTATTTAAATTTAGTTAGATAAAGATCTAAAATTAATTGTGTTGGTTACTATCCAGGGACTATCAAAATAATTATGTAAGCTCAAATTGATTACTAAAATGTTAAAACTTTTTGCAACATTACCCATCATGCTTGAATTTCCTACGTAATTATTTTAATGGTCCAACAAAATTATTTTTAAACCTGTATCTACCTAAATTTGTAAATATAAAATCGTTTTTTTTTTGTATGAAATAAATTATTGACAATTATTTAGTCGCGTGAGATGGTACTGACATTTATAACAAAATTTATAACAAAAGATCGCACATTTGGAGTTGATTATTTTGAACTTATTAATTGAGTATATCTACTAACAATTGTTAAATTCGTAGCGAAACGTTTGTAAGGAAAGATCGCGTTCTTCCCGGAGTACTTGTCGCTACAGCAATTTAGGGACAATAAACATTATAATCTCATCGCTGTCTCTCAGCTCAAGTTCAGCCGCGCAAAGGTAAACAACTATCCGTGAAACACAACGACGCGCCATACTGAGCACTTTGACAGCTGTTATAATATTCAACGTATTTACAAAATAAATCGTGAATACACCAATTGCGTGAATCGATTATACACGGAGAGAATTTTTTCTTAGAATTTAACCTGAAAATATGATAGTGGGACAACATTATATTTCGAAGAATTTTAATGTAAATCTCTCTCATTAATAAAACTACAATAAAGTATAAAATAAGTTTGATTAATTTTACTGAAGTACATAGTAGAAATCTTTAAAATATTGTATTGTACTAGCATATTTTCAGGGTAAATTTTAAAAGAAAATCCTCTCCGTGTAGATATTTATTCGTAAAAGACGATTGCATTTCGCGAGAAATAATGCGATGATTTATGGGATAGTTTGTATCGCTTTGCTCAAGCATTATTGTTCGAATGTAAGAATGTAAAAATATAAAAAAATCTATATGCAATGTTTCTATAATTTATATCATATTTTATAACATTTATATTACATTTTATAACATTTATGTTATATTTTATAAATGAACCTCAAATGACGAGATCACACTGCGAAATTTATAATGTCAAATTGTAATTTAATGATTTTTAATCATTTCTGTAAGTCGCAATTGCTCCTCTATTTAATGTTTCCAATTTACTTAAAACAATGGAGTTAAATAATTTAATTCAAAAGAAAATATATGAAATTTGACTCCAATTTAGTTTGTTTTTCACTAAATGCAATACGTTAATATGTACATTACTTACTTTGAAACTAACCACAAAAATGAATTGATTTACATTTTTCACACATGGAAGTTAAAAATAACAAAATGTTATTTAATTCAAAGGATTGAGTTATTACATTGCTCCATTTATATTCGTGCAGTAGTGAATTTATTCCGTCGCTTTGAAATATTTAACGCGTTTTGAAATAAATTGTGACAATTATCTAATAGCGGGACGGTACCGACAAATTATTCGTAACGAAAGATCGTGCATTTAGTGTTTCGCTGTACCTGCCACTACCACGTCTCGCAAGATAATGAAACAACGGTATACACGAAGCGGCTCGCGTCTCCGCTCAAATCTCGCGCTTAACCGTAAACAAGGTGATTCAGTCTATGCAACGGTAAGCCTATATACCGCACGAGCAAACACGAATTATTGCTCAGCTCGCAATTGTTCCCAAAATAATTGTCGATTGTCAGTATTTGAGATTGATTGACTCTCGCAATTAGATCCCAAGTTTATGATCGGTACTCTTTCGAAATAAATACTTAATTTCTCAAAACTGGCATTCGGATATGGGAATCATAAATTTCGTTGTGACATTTACAGGCAATTATTACTTCTTCGACGATATATCTCGTTCGGATATATCTCGCTTCGCGTGTTGAATTTTCCGCTTAATTAAACGTAATTTGCCGCATCATTGTCAGATCGAGCAGGGAGTAATTCACGAATCATTGAATTATACGATTCAAGTTACAGAAAGCCTTGATAATTAACAATTATTCGTTTATTAATAATGACTATGTTTCTCGCGAGATTTATGTGTTCCGTATTTATTACGTGTGCAATACTGAATTTCAATTGTATATTTTCGGATGATCCATCGAGCGTAATAAAATACCACGCGTGATTAACTTCGGGAATGTCGTATGGAAAGATCCATACGATTGTCGTGTTCTATAATGATTAATGCACAATCGTAATTAACGGTATTTTCGTAAGCGAGTGCAATAAAATCTGAAAGGAAAAGAAAGCCTAAAAAATATCAGGCAATAATGGAATAATAAATTATTCTTTTTTATATACTATTCGTATTTTTTATATATTATTACCAATTCTGTTCTTTCCCCTCGGATATTATTATTTATTTAAATTACTTTTAATACATTTTAAATAAAAATAGAAATCAATTTTTATTTATTTGTCAAATCCTATAAAAAAGTTTTGAGATAAATTTGTTAAACAAAAAAATATATCGATACTGTTATTGTATTAAATATTTCCTACTTTAAAAAAAAAAAAAGCGAATAGAGAATTCAATCCGCGTAAAATTATTCTTGAAATGTTATTATTTTACATATGCTACAATATTTTTTATGTACATATATATGTCATAAATTTATTAAATGTAATAAATTTAAACATCACATACGGCTCTCGTTATTCGATGCTCGTTTTTCGCGATGTACAGTATTCGCTGCATTTTTTATTTTTAATTGCAACTATTTCACTTCCACGACGAGATTCAGGAGAAAAATAGCGGTACGAATTACTCCGCAATCAGCGTATTATTTCTCAAAAAGCGATCATTCCTTACGAATGAGTAATTAGTACCAGTTTGTGTGCGATCAATTAACATTCGCGATTTACTCGGTAATACGTTAAATATATTCGTAATAGCTGTTACAGAGCGCTCGACAGTTTACGGTGCACCGTTGTTTTGCTTTGTTTTACGTTCGCGCGAGGCGTGATTCCAGCCGTGCAGCAGGCAACGGCAATAGCGGAATCTTGTTTTCTCTCAAGACGTAGTCGCGACAAGTACTCACAGAGACGTCGAACGGTCTTTTCGCAAATAATTTCTGAGTATCATTCTGTATAATTACATATCTCGCGACTGGTGCACAGCTCGCGTTATTCAACTATCGTTTTTCGACGATCAATCAACTTCATTGCTATTCCGTGTAAAATTATATGCAGAAGAATAGATAGCGCATTCTTTGTTCTTTGCATCTGTGTTCCGTTATATACTGAGAAAAAGATATTTAAAAATTTATTCGTGTGAGATATGTATTAATTCATTGGAATAAATCTTTATTGAAATATGGCGAAATAAAATTTTATTTCTAGCCATCCGTTTCATTTTTTTTTTACAATTAATGAGATATGTTTTACAGAAATGTATATTCTGTTATCACAGTCAAATTTTTTCGTAAGTAATAAATATCGAAGGAAAACATAATAAGTAACATTTGCTTCGTTCCGACATTTTTCTTTCAGTATAGAAAGAATTGAGTCATACAGAATTCCATTTGTAAATTGAGCATATCAGTTCCTCTTTTCGATTCTATCAGCATCTATTTTCAACTCGATACTTTAGAAAGAGAGAGATTTGTTTCAAATTACCCTACGCTTCGACGTTTCTTATACATTAATGATGTAAGACGAGAGAGAATTAATCGATTTAATTCACGCAAGTTTATCTTTAATTTTTTATCTCCTACATTCACTTAGCTCGCAATCACGGTTACCACCTCTCCGATTTTTAGCCGGATATTCCGGCTTTTTGATTAAATTTCCGGCTCTCCGGCGCGCAAAAAATCTCCGGCTCAAAATTTTGATGTCCTTTTTTAAGCGTGTGCGTGTGTTGATTTTTCTTGAAAAGATATTTTCAAGGAAGGTTCAATTTATGATGACTTTTTTAGAGACCGCACTACAAAACAGTACAAATTTTGAACAGCAATCTCTAGCAAGATTGTGGCAATCTCTATATTTGATGACCTGGTCTTTTTTTTTAAAGAGACCACTTCGAGATAGTTTCAGTTTCGGCAATTTCGGCAATTCTGGCAATTTCGGTAGTAGTTATCGATCTCTGGCTGCATGGTGGTCAATCTTCGAATACTAGGCGAAAGGTAGCAGCCGTGCTCGCAATACGGGATAATAATTGCACTGTAAATACGATAGTACATTGTTTTTTTAACAACAAGGTAATGACAGTGTGGTGTCATTAAGTGATATAAAGTTGACCGATTTTTCGATTGCCTCTATCTTGAACTTCATACATCATTAATTTCCGAGACACCGCAGATATCGAACGCGCCTCAGTTTTCTTACTTTTCTTCTTTTATCTTACCTCGTGAAATGTGACATACGATTATCATCGAAAGCGTCGTTTTATTTTGTTGTTGTAATTACTGCACAATTATAATTGACAGTGTTTCCATGAGTGAGCGATGTGCGTGAGTGCAATGAAGAAATTTGAGAGGATAAGAAGCCTTGAAGGAAGAGTCACCGGATGGAGCAACCTTAAGGTGAATAATTTTTTTATTTTATACATGTATTTCTTATCTTGCGACATGACTTGTTTATATATAGCCTCTATTTGAATAGTTTTTATTTGGATAATTTAATCATGTATTATTATAGGACAGACTTACATCTTTCGAAATCTTATAAAAACTTAAGAAAAAATTAAAAATTAAAAAGAATATTTTTTTGAAAACTGTCATTATTTTAATAACTATTTGAAGAAATAAAGAAAGAATGCGTACAATAACCATTTATTTATTCATTTAAAGTTTAAATATCAGTTCCTTAGGAAATAAATAACGCCGTTACTTGTATTGTTATTTTTTATAATGACAATTTGGTAATAATGTTGTTATTTTTTATGACGGTAACTAATTAAAAGTCAAAGCTGGTTGGGAGTCACTTTTGAAAAGTAATTTATTTATTGAAAATAAAAGTAACTTGTTATGTGTAACGAGTTTAACTTAGAGGTACAAGTAATAAGTTACTTTTTTTTAGTAACACGTAATAATAACAAGTTACTTTTCAAAAGTAATTTTCTTAAATGTAGCTTTTAATTACCTTTACCGTCATAAAAATTGCAACGTCATTACTAAATAGTTATTATGAAAAGTAACGATAAAAGTAGCGACGTTACTTACTTCCCATCCCTAGACTTATAATTGAGTGCTATTATAACTTGTATGTTATCTTTATGTTACAGTTCAACGTAGTTCGCAACGCAATCTACAACTCCGCTGCTGTGCATCGTATCGGTGAATATTATATTATCTTTTATCTTAATTCGAAGCAATGGATCAAATATATAGAACAGACGTACATAGATATATTCGTATATGTATTGGGTTGAGAGAGAGAGAGAGAGAGAGAGAGAGAGAGAGAGAGAGAGAGAGAGAGCAGGAGAAAAATAAATATAACATCTCGTAGATCCATTGTCTTCAAATGGATGGGCTAATGCAAGGCTAGTATAAATTTATATAATCATCAATCAATTTGTTGCGCGTATAACGATACAATAGAAAGGCAGTTATGAACAGTTATAAACAGTTTATTATCGATGCATCGTTTACTAATTTCATCATTTATCGAGATATTTTGCTATATCGTGCAACAGGATATTAATTATGGGATTATCTGGTAATTTGTAAAACAAGCTCTCAAGTATTTAAAAGAATAAGAAATTACAAATAAAATGCTCAATCGCATTTATTCTAATAACTCATCACATTTATACTAATCTTTAATAACCCATTCATTTATGTTGATGAGGTTCATGTTTATTAATTGGTTTTTTACTTGGAATGAAACGAAATTAGACATAGTATTTTTATCGCACATTAAAATTCGTTATATATAGATTATCTCAAAACTGATACATTACATTAAATAGTCAATTATTTAAGAATACTTAACAAATGCATAACTTTTAATATATATTATAACTTATTCGATTTATAAATCAAAAGCTGTCATCTTGACATTTTTCTAATAAGATATCTGATTTTAATTTAAAATAAAGTTTGAAAATAATTGATAAGTGCGAAACTTTTAATATAATGTAAGATTTGAGAGAGAAAAAAAAATCTTATTTATTATACATCATCGCGAGCATCATTCGCGAGGAACTGTAAAAACAATTGGAACACGAGCACTTTCGACCGTACATTCTGACGGTGGAACTATCGACGTGCATATACTCGAATGCACTTCGCGCCATTTGGTCGAGGGACCGTTTCTCGGGCCGTAAAGCAGAAGGAACCGAAAGCATATTGAGGGCTCGTTAGGAGAATCGCCGTAGTGTCGTCGAGTACTCGTACGACGTACGACGACGATCAATCACAATTTTCCACATTTCTCTCGTCGATTTCGCGCGGTCGCGTACGTAGGCACGTTCTGGTCCGGAAACTAAGGAG
This sequence comes from Acromyrmex echinatior, assembly GCF_000204515.1. Next base: position 1,023,401 of record NW_011627850.1, read on the forward strand.
GTCGTTGAACCGTTTTCCACGACGCGCTACATCCAAAAATACATGAGAATTGGAGTGAAGCGGTCCGTAGCCCGTGCGCTTAGAAACGTAAACGGACGACGTGAAGAGATAAAGGGACTGCAGCAAGATCACAGAAGGCTGCGGAGGATCCGGAGGAGAGGAGAAACGAGGTAGAAAAGGGATATATGCTGTTAAAGAGAAATGTGGACACGAAGAGAGGGAGAGAAGCGACGAAGATGGAGAAGTAGTATTCCGTTGACAATGGGATGAACGGGGTGTATGGGTCGTATGGGAGACATGGCAAAATTTGGTGGCGAGAGGAAGAGGGAGATGGGAAGTGAAAGACATAGGCGAGAGAAGAACGGGGAAGAAAGAATACAATGCCAGAATGAGAGAAGACCTGGGTGACAAACAGTAGACGGTAGTCAGCCAGCAGAGCGATGCTACTGGATGAATAAATATCGGGATGCAACTTCTCTCTCTCTCTCTCTCTCTCTCTCTCTCTCTCTCTCTCTCTGTCTTTGTTGGAGCGAGGAATTACTCCTGTCTCATCTATTATTTCTACGCAGTTATTACAGACAGCGTGTGCTGCTACTTTTGAATAAAAACCAGAATGACGCAAAGAGAAATGGCTTAAAAGTTCTGATCAGAAAAGGAGGATCGATCGACAACATGCGAATATAGTTAGCGCTCGGGCTTCGCATTTATATTCAATGCCATTGGTTATTCTGAACAAAGCAATGACCGAAGTTTAAGACTTAAGACTTCGTTTGCTGAAAAGTAAAATTCTTGTTTTTTTTCGCTAATTAGGATCTCTGAACCCTGCGCGTTAATAATTCAACGAAACGTGGAATATTATTATACAATATCCTTTTCTTTGTGCAATTTCAAACAAATATTTTTCCATTCGAGATTTTTTGCATTTAAAAATGCGAAAATAATCTCGCGTGTGTTAATTTGCGAGAATATATTTTCAAACTCATTATTCGAGTTGCATTCTAGTTTTTTTTTTTTTTTTTTTTTTAGAATATATATTATTTTCTCGCTAACAATGTAACAAATATAGTGAGATATTTTTAATGCATATGTTTGCAAATTATAAACCTCGTTTTAGAAAACTTAAATCTGATTTGAAAATCTTGAAGAAAAAAGTATTTATTGTTCTTTAATTAATATATCTTATTATAGACAGTAATATTATATATAATTATTATATTATTATTATTATATATAAAATAATACGTAAATTGTTAAATATAAGATCACTGTCTGGAAGCAATTTCAAAAGTACTTCTTTAAATCTTTCCTCAAACGTCTGTGCAAAGCAGAACAGTTTCTTTCAAGCTATTGTTAGAAAGTCAGCAAAGAATTAAAGAAGGACTTTTACTTTGCAAAATACAAAAAGAATTTTATATTTGATTTCATTAATTAGCACATTCTGTTTTTCTGTGTATATGTAATTCAAGTATCTAATTCATCATATCTCTCTCTCTCTCTCTCTCTAATTCAAGTATATACATATAACAGAAATCTAATTCAAGTGACAGAGATAGAAAGAGATAATATGGAGGTAGAGTATTTGCGGAGATGTATCGCGTTTTGAATACATTCGGATTCCGCAGGTGTAATGTATCTTGAAATGCGTTGGAATACAGCGAAGATCGAAGGGGAGAAATTACGCCCCGGTATGCCATCGTCGCGCGTAGCAATAACAACGTTACGTGTGAAAATGGAGTGGCGAGGTGATGCGGGGGGCGGACATAGATCGTTATGCAATTGCTGCATCGAGATGAATGTAAGGCCGACGCGATATTCGCGATGTATGGACGAACAACGGTGCACAAGCCATTTTCATTGCATTTGCGGAATGCAATAGTATAGTCCAATCCATAGTGTTTGTAGGAAACGTAAATTAAGGTTGACATTAGTAATTCGCTCAAATTCTTAAATCGGAATTGAACATTATGAAATGTTGTCCTAAAAATTATATCTTATTTATATCTTTTTTTTTTTTCACTCAATGTAGAAAAGCCGGAACATATTGCACGAATAAACTCAGATACGCAGAGATGAACCCGAGAATAGCGTGATACTCAAAGTAGATGGTACCATTGATATCAAGCCGAGTTTGGTCTACTATAGCAGCTTGAAAATTTGCGTTTACACATCTTCGATGTAGTCGCTGGGTAATTCTGCAGTTCAAAGGGGAAAGAGACTCTGTGGACTGAGTCGAAACTTTGGTTCCTGCCGTTTCAACTTAGTCTCGATGTGTCTCGAATGCACTTCGTCTCTCGATCTCTTCTATCTCTCCAACTGCAACGGTAACGTCTGATACAGTGATCGTCAACTTTTTCGATTATCGTACTCTTGAATTCACTTTGAGCCGTCGACTCGAAGTCCTGGAAAATTCAAAACTACTACGGTGAAAAGATTCGAGACACCTACGTGTTTTGCACGCTGATCGTTTATATTTACTGCAATTTGCTAATGGATAATCTATAATTTAACTTCTTCATATTCACATTGATATATAATGATTGAATTTGAATTAACTTGATTAAAATGTATTATTAAGTTAAATTTTTACAGAGATAAAATTATCGATGATATAGCGATTTAACTTAACTCTATTAAAATTTATTATCATAGTACAGAGTTTTTAGAGAGATAAAATTATCATTTTATTTATATTGCTCGCGTTTGCAGGTTTATTGCGAAATACCGTATCGCGCAAAGTAAACGCTAGCTGTTATTTCTTCCACGAAGATGGAAATTCCACGATCGGCTAACGATCGTTCTGCAACTAATGCGGTCGGGCTATAATGTCGCCGTGAAATTAGATCGCTCGCAATAAATTAAATCGTAGCGCGGACGACGGAAGGTGCAAAATGGAGACGGAGAGCGGAAAGCGACGTAGTGCGGGACGTCGCCCCGGTAAAGTTCTTAACTGCGGCTCCGTAACTAAGTTGCCACCGGGCTCGTTTGGAACTTAACCGATGAATAACTGCAAAATAATCAGCTTAAATATTCATGCTCCGCGTTTACCGTCGCTATACTTCGTCTCTTGATATCGCCAAACGATTGCTTCTCTTTTTCCATCAATCCCTATCCGAGATACGACAGAACTGTGCTTCCGATATTCATATATACAGGGTAACCCACATTTTAATCTATAAATGGATGTATTTCAGAAGATACTTTGAATCGAAGGTAGATATACGAGGGTTAAAGGAGATATTGAATAAAATATTTAGGTCTCATCGGTTTTGCTATATAATTTCGCGCTAAGGATGGCAGTGAAGATGATTATCTAAAGTGAGAATCGATTTTTTTTTTTTTTTTTAATGAAATTTGCTCACGATATAACGAATTCAAAAGTGTTATCTTTTTTAACAATTGGAGTCTAAAAAATTTACGTGGTTAAAAATTAAGTGTATTAACGTTGCATAAAATATAATTAATCTTTCGAGGTTTCTTTTACGACATTAAGTACCCCGTTTTGTCCCATCTTTCTCTATATCTTGCCGCGACGCGCTCAATTTGCCGCAGGATATAATACTGCTGGCGCCGGCCAAACCGTGTAGTTTGAAGGAAGATTGCAGAAGTGGGAGCCTTGTTTCTAGTACGAGATACAATAACAAAGGATCCCCGCCTTCGCCTTCGTTGATATAATTACGATATCTTCTGACGTGTACAAATCATTTCGCAGCCCCGTTAAACTGTCACTTTAACACCATGTAATTCATCAGTGGGATATATTATATATATATGTGTGTGTGTGTGTCATATATTATGCAATTACATGTGTGCTTTTGAATAGTACACAGGGAGGATGTGTGGTACGAAATTGTAATATTCTGTATGCGGAATGCGGAATAATTTGCGTTTTGTCGATCGATTAGAGTCCGCGTCGCCGAGCTTTTTTCATCGCTCGATTTAGCATACGGTTTATGATAGAACGATTCGAGCTTAACGACGCCAAACAGCGGGTTCACCGATTGCTTCGATTCCTCCAAGTTTTTGCGCCTCTCGGCTTCCTAGGAGGAGTCATTGACTGTGCCTCCGCCATTTAATATTGCCGCGGGAGTGTACAAACGGCTCGATGCCTCCTATCAGTGGCTCTCACGTCTTCTTCAGTACAATCCATTGGTACGAGGATGAATTGCTCCTCTTCCACTTTATAATTGAGAAAAATGAATTGATTTTAATTGATTAAAAATTATTTTCGAAATTTTGCTCTTAGCAAAATAAAAATTGTGTTCTCATGTATTTTTCTCTCTATGGAATTTGAATCATGTTATCTTTTAAGTTATGAAACGGAATAAAAACTTTTTTTAAATTTCTATTTTGAATTTTAAGTAGATTGTACATGAAAAGAATTTCCGTTTAATATTTAATTATCCTTTATGTAAAACTATGAACTTTTATGTTACTGAAATTAAAAACCTCTATATTATGTTTTAACGTAAAATCTTTGTTAAAAAATTGTAAATAAATGTAGCGTAATTTTTGTTGTGATTTTAAATTACTCGACAAACTTGAAATATAGGAAATGCTAGTTCATCGCTCAGTCCATATATATCAGAATCGCTATGGTATTTAATGTCTGAAAATTATTTTTGATTAGAGCGAATTAAATCATAGTCGCAACATTTATCGTAGTACTGACACAATTCTCCTCATTTCCACACGTATTATTACAAAAGATATTCTAATTCTCGAGTTGAGCGTTGATATTGCTCGATTTGCGATCATACGCTTATTACATATCGCCGGTATCGATCCCGCTTTTCCGGAAAAATCCGGGCGGAGATAAAATCTGCAAAGTAAGTAGGGCGGAGGCACGATTTATCGTACATCAAAACCGATTAGTGATCGTAATCCGCTCCGTTTCTCCGTCTGAGATCACGGTGGTATCGCTGATGCAGCTGGATCGTTTATCACGCGAGGAACGGTCGAGCGGATCAGTGGCTCTCATGCGGTTGTTCCCATATGATCTCCCCATCTTGTGCATCGTAGAAAACCGGGGGACCGATCCTCGTCCGGTCGAGGTTGATCGTTTATCAAAGGAGGATCTGGTGGCGGAAGCGTTTGCGGGACTTGCTTCTCTTTCGAGCGATCTATCGAGGTAAAACCTCCTATCTCAAGTTCTCAAAGAAGGAAGACCGGACGCGTTGCGTATATCGTAAATAATTATGTAGCTTCACGCATATAATGGTCATGAGTCATTTTCGCTAATGAGGATCGCTTCCCTTCTATTTGGGAACGACAACTCGCGGTACGAAGCTAAGTTCGGCGTAGATTTATTCACGTACGTGAGGTTTAATCAGCAAATGGATGTTACTCATGTCGTGTGACACGCTATTGGATGGTTCGAGGGATCGAATTTTTGCACGACCAAGTTTGTGAACACGACGAAGTTGTGAGCACGACGTGAAATCAATGTGAGAGCTTCATGCAGTTTATTAGGTCTTATTTGACTGATTAAAATTAAGGACCGTGCGTTATCTCGCTTATTGGACAAACGTAACATTTAATGTAATTTCTATTTTCATACATAAGCGTCTTATTTTACCATTTACGTAAATAAATTTGCCATTGCAAAATTAAAAATGAGGTATAAAACGGCGCTTGACTATAACTATCCCAATTAGAAAAGCTTCAAGTATTCTCGACAAGTATCTGCAAACTTTAAATTGCAGCTCTGTTTAAGAGCACTTTTGCGCCATTGGCTTGAACGCAAGCCATTTCTCTTACCGTTGGAGCTGCTGCAGATTTAGATTTAGATTACTTATCCATTTCTTTGTTACATAATTCGATGTAGTTCTTCAAACATAGTATTTGTTCCTTGGGTATTTAACTTATGTTATTGAGGATTGGACTCGTGATGCGTTACCTTTATCCTAAAGAAAAACGGTTCGTAGAAAATATAAATTATATATTACAAAGAAATTCAATTTTTTTCGTATATTTTTATGGCGGAAACTTAGTTCAGCTTGCTTTAGTTCATAAATAATGTAAGCGAAAAACTCGACTTTCGTTGCAATATTCAAATTATACGCCTTATCGCGAGATGCATTTCCAAGTTTCGCTGCGCTGTCTGCTCTTTTCCTCCTGTTTAAGACCGTCTTTCTACAACAATTTACTAAAAACAGTATAAAAATATAATTGGAAAGATTCAAATTTAATACTGCCATCAATTGATTAAAATATAAGAATAATTATTTCAGCATTCTGTATATATATAATCGCAAAATATAATTACAAAAATTCTAATTTAAAATTTTGCTGCAATCAATGGATTAACGTAAAAATAATTATCTCAGCATTCTATTACGTTATTATATAATACACTCTCATTTCTTGATCCGACAACTGTATTCCTTTTTCACCTCCGTATCTCCATTTACACGCGTAATCGTCGGATCTACAGAAAAATCGGGTAGTTGGAATTCCGAGAGATATGCTGCTTGACGACAATCGACACACGACATAACCCTCTTTCTTTCCCCACCTCGTAAATACCGAAGTAACGCGACCCCACATTGCACGCCGTGTGTTATGTGCCCTTCTTTTACGGCTCCTCCTCACCTTTTAGGGAGTTCATTGCCGGCTGTTGGAATCTGTCTTTTGTCGCCGCGCCGGCACGTCCTCCAGTAACTAAGAATAGCTCGTCGTCGCCCGCGTAGGACTCCGGTGGAAGTCGTGTGAAATAAAAGCTGGAGCGCGCCGAGGATTTCTCTCTCTCTCTCTCTCTCTCTCTCTCTCTCTCCTCGAGTCTCGCGCGAAGGGAAACACACGAGCCGATTTTCGTACGTGTGTGCGCCACGTATCCGGATTCGCGCCGGATGTAGAGGATTGGGGAAAGGAGATCAGACGAGGGCAAGTCTAAACGCGGATAGGAAGGGTGGCCTAAAATTACTTTGAGGCGACGATTCAGCGTCGCGAGGATCGCATCGCGCCGCACCGACATTCTTCAAGCTAACGATAGCCTCGTCGACTCGCGAAGAAGCTACTGTCGTCTACCGAGCGATAAAATCCTCTTTTCTTCCCTGCTCGTTTTCTAGCTATCCTTCTTTAAAGATATATATATATGCGATTTTATTCCTATGGCGAATCAGTCCTCTGAATATCTTTTCGCCGCCTGTTGAAACGGCATTTTTCGGAGTTTAATGGCTGACTATATTCCGCTCCATGTTATTCGACCGAATTTAAAAGCTCGTGAATTCTTCTCGTTAAGGGACCCCTTTCGAGCGAGATTTTATTTTAGCACGGCATCAGCGGAAGTACTTTCTTCAGAAAGGAAGTAAGTTCTAATTAATCCGAGCACGCTCTATAATTAGAGTTGTGTCGGGACAAATGGTAGTCCGTGTCGAATTTTCTTTTAAAATTCACGTTTAAAATAAATCGCAAACATTTTATACATCAAGTATACGTTGCAAAAAGAATAATCATTATATGATAAACTTTCTTTTAAAGATCCTATGTTGATCGTTATTACATATTTGCGCGATCGAGATATTAAATGTAAATATTTGTCCAGCAGGTAAAAGGCAGACATGTTGCATGTTAAAATATTTAATTATAAAAATTACACTTATTTTATTCATTTGCTTTTAAATAAAAGTAAATTCCACATTTTATATATGAACAAATTTTTTTGCCTCATTTAACAAGAGCAAAAACTTATTTTGCATATGAAAAGAACAATTTTACTAAAGTATCTACACATTTTTAAAAGCTAGATACATCTGAAAATAATTTTGTTGGATTATCAAAATAATTATATTTAAACTGACTGCTGAAATATCAAAAGTTCTTGCAATATTCCTCATTATGCTTGAATTTTCTACGTAATTATTTTGATCTAACGAAATTATTTTCAAATCTATATCTCTGTCTGAATTTTTAAATATTTCTGCAAAGTCGTTCTTTTTGTATACACACATGTATTGTATAATATCATATAATTGTCTTATACATTGTCTCATAGTATTTATAATCAGTTCTTATTTCAAGATTGTCTTAAGTAAAAAATGTCTTAAGATGCTAATATCTACGTTCTGTGATTGACTTCTGACTGTACTTAAGACGATCTTAAATATAAGATCCGTCTATGAATATCGGCCAAGGAAGCCATTAAAGATACAGGGGAGGGGAAGATGAAGGCTTTATAAAATAAATCCCTGCACGGGACGATAAATAAACCAAATAGGAAATGTCGAAAAGGGGCAATATGTGTGTGACGCGAGACTGCGAGGGTAGATCGGAAAAGGCAAGCAGGATACGTTGTCGTCGAAGAGAATGGGAGCGACGAAAGTCGTAGTCATAAAGAACTCGCAATTCATACCGCGTGTTTCGCCGATACGACACGCTGGTACCCGGGGAAACATACCACGCGAATTTGAAAATGTGTCTATAAGTATGTACCTACATATGTAATAGTTGCTATAAATAACGGTCATAAATGTAGATCTGCAAGTTAATAAATTTGTACAGCTACGACGAAGCTATGTATGACGTTTTCTACAGGGTGTAACCAAACGATAGAGCGTCGGTTTATGAAGTCGTAGAAGAGATTCGATTCTCGATAGAAAGGTTCAAACTATAATAAAAAATATTTTTTTTAAATAAGATAAATGTACCTATTAATAGGCATGGCCCAATTATTGGATAAAATTATACAAATTTTAAATATTAAGCTTTTAATGATATTTACGACTCTAATAAATTCATCTTATTAAATTTTTGTAAACAACGAATTCGTTTAGAGTCGTACTTATCATTGAAAGTTTAATATTTAAAATATTTTTTATTTCAATAATAATTGGATCACTAACTATATTGACTGGTATATTAATTTACTTTAATTATAATTGAAAAAAAAAAACTTTAGCATCTCATGGACGCATCTTATTTTTACGACACAAACTGTTATTCAGTAAGTGCATTACGTGAGTTACGTACTTTCGTACTTTTCGTTCTTGAACGTTACGTTATTTCGTAAGTTTCCAGCTCGTATTTTTACGACAAACTGCTATTCAGTAAGCACAATACGTGAGATACGTACATTCGTGCTTGCAGTTCTCGAATGTTGCGTTATTTCGTAAGTTTCCAGCTCGTAGAAACTTAGACAGGTATACCTGTCGATACCGCGTTATACGATTTTCGTTCGATCGAACGCATCTGAATTGACACCGCGGCGTATGAAACCGCGGCATCAGCAATGGTTTACATCGTCACTCGAGTTCGATATCAATTCATATCCTCCGATAGAATCGTGGATAATTTTCGTTCGAGTTACGAAACATTAATTACCGTCAACGAATCATCGAAATTATTTCTCCAACACTTTAGCGGTCAGAACAAATTTGCTGTTAAGCGTTACGCAAATCGTTCACTACCACCGTTGCTGCGCCAGCTGATCGATATACCGACGATTAATAGCCATCGACGGTGGCCGACGGTGGTGACCATTTAGATCGCGAGGTAGTTGCTAATAGAATCGAAAGTGAGTCGTTCTGTCAATTCCATTATTAAGCCGCCGTCGGCGATGCTCGACGATGCGGCGGCGCAGTGCGGTGCAATTTCGATCCGAGCGAACTGGTGAATTGAACGTGAACTAATTGTACCAACGTGACAAGTAGTCGATCTTGCGAAAGACGTTCGCTTCTCTCTCTCTCTCTCTCTCTCGTTACATTACTCTACGCTACTGCGGTTGGATCGTGAAGAATGACATCGCGTGCTGCGGACGCTCGAAATTCCATGGTGCATCTCGAAATAAGGCGCCGGCGATTGTCGTGTCGCCATAGGCTGAAAGAAATTTGTCGACTGCAATTACGATATCTCATTGAACATGTACGTTGTGAACGAAAACTGAACCTTGAGAGATTTTATTGTACTTGCTGATTCATGATTTCATCATGAAAGTACATATAGAAAAATATCATTCTATTATTAAGAAAAGTATAATTTATTTTCCTTTTTTAAATAAAGGTTGTCTTTTATCAAAGAATATTTTTGGTATAATCTTAAAATATATTTATTACAAATTTTAGAAATCTCATCATTATGTACTCAAAATAAGAACTTATTTTTTATAAGAATATTATAAAATTGATCGAAAAAGCGACTTTATGTAATAAGCAAATTGAATTTGTCTTAATACAATCATCTTAATTGAAATATTAAAGTTATTAGGATTTATATAAAAGAAGATATTTTGAATATATGAACTTTTGAAATACTTGAAATACAAGTAATTATTACTTACATACAATATTATTCTGTAGATACTAAATATTTAGTAAATATTACTAAATAGTTATTATTAATTACTAAATATTTTAGAAAAGTAAAATATATAATTTTGGATTATATTAATCAAACATTTAATAATTATTACCAAACTCTTTTTTTAATGTAGGAAAGTTGATTATTTTCTTTTCTTAAATCACATTATATATAAAATACGACAATAAAATACGACGACGCTGTGAAAGTGTAAAAGTAGCGCATGTCCGACGTGCTTGGCTTCGCCAAATTTTTATGCGCGACGATTTATAATATGTTCGTCTTCTCTCATTTTGCGCGATTGCTGAATTTCGACGAATGACGAGAACGGGTCGGTCGATTTTGGGGTGGCGATCCCGCAAACAACCACGTACGGGGCTACGAAGGTTCCCGCCCCCGCGGTCGAGTTATCCAATTGTTTTTGCGGCCATTGTTCCGCCATTAGCATCGAACGGTTCTGCCGGAAAGTTTCGTTTTCAGGAATTGCTGGAGTTTCGGAATGGATGGCCCGCCGCTGCCGTTTACCATTCAACACTCATCGGCGTCCTGTGTCGAACCACGGAGTATACCGCACGGCTACCTCGATTCTTACAGTCAGTCCTTTCATACAGGTCGCACCGCGAAAATCGTAAAAAACACTTTAATGATTCAGGAGATTAATCGCAGTTGGAAATTCCAATATGTAAATGTCGAGGTCGCAATGGTTTTTGACTTATGTAAGTGATCACAGTTGCCAGTTATTACACGCGCGCCGATTTATTATCTATTGATTTTCAAGATTTAACTGATTTTAGTCTTTCGATTTTTGTGAATAGAACAATTGATATCGACAAGCTAATAGCGAATATCGGAATTTTTTATTAAATAATAAATATCGGAATTTTTATGTAAATAGCATCTGCTCCAATTGATCTTTAAAAGACACTGTTAAAATATAACGTAACTTATATTGATAAAAAACATTCAATCAAATTATCGAAATTATTTAGTCACGCGTATAACTAAATGAGATTTTTGTACTGATTGGGTGGGGGATTTCGTTAATTTTATTATACATATATGCCTAAATATGCCTATCAATTAAATACATTAAATCTTCTCGTTAAATTTATTTGATTTAATATTTATGATACTATCATTATTATTATTATTATATATATATATATATATATATATGAACTTATTAATTAAAAATGCAAGCAGTGTCAGCAATATTAACCGTAATTTACATTGCTATGTTAAATTCATCTCTCAACAAGATATTTTACAGTTTCCAAATCAGGATGAAAATATTTTAAAATATTTTATTGAAAGTCAGAAGAACCTATAAAATTTAATCTGAAAATCAGGAAAAATTGCGAAAGTTTAGAATAAAAAATTTGTGACAATCTTGTTATTTTTACTTGTAACATATTATTAACCAAAATAGAATTACACTCAAATTATGATATATCGTAATGAACGTCGTTGCTTCTGGGACACCTTGTATCTTTCGGCAAACGTATATGTTCTTCGTTCTATTTTCATGACGCTATCGCAGGAGCGTAACGTCGATATAAGACTGCGATTTTGTCGAAGCAGTCGACTTTCTTGGGATTGTATCAAGGTGTTGCAGCAGCTGGCGCCGAGAATGATTTGCGCCTTTGCACGTAGCGAAGGAGAATAAGAAAAAAATAAGAGACATGAGAGAGAGAGAGAGAGGGAGAGAGGGAGGAGAAGAGAAAAGATTTGCATCGTTTGTGCGCTCGAAAGTTCTGCGAATATTTCGTGGTCCTCCTTTTTAGTATTTCTACAAGTGTCAAACCACGACGTGACGTATTTTCATTTTTCTCGGGTGCGCTTGCATATAAGCGTAACAAGAAATCTTTTCTTTCTCGCGCTCGGGGACCTCGCTCAATCGGCAGGTTGAGAATCGACGTTCTTTGTACCACGAATATATAAAAACGTATCTTTAGAAATATTGCTTAGCTCGTAAAATCAAGCAATATTTCTAGAAACACGCTTTTAGAAATAAATATATTTTAATTAATAATAAATAATAAATAAATTTTAATTAATAACTTTGGTAAACCAAGTTAGTCTTTTAACATTAATAAATTGAGTGATAATTCGGTGGTAATTGGGTGAATTTCTTTTAATGAAGTTATTTCTTAATTCGAAGTTTGTTTATGAAGATACGTGATGTATCGAAGATTGATAAGTCGTAATTGAAAGATCAATTATTCATGATAATTATCTCTCTTCAATTTAATCGTCAAGCTTCGAACGACTTCATTTTACTGAGACAATAATAATGTTAACAACAATGGGATATACCTATTTAATTCCCCCTTATTAACCACATAGGAAAGGTACTAATCAATAGATTTAATGTACCGGATATCCGTTTCAATCGATGAAATACGAATAGAGAGATCGCATACTATTATCGAAATAGGTCCATATTCATGGCTAAATGTGACTATTTGGATTTTGGTCCACGGTAATGTCAACGATAACGTTATGCAGATACAATCCTCGTAACAGATAAATAATATTTCAGAATCGGGGGAATAGGGTATATATCTAGCGTGAAATGTGAGTATAGGCTATTGAATTCATGTTTCGCATTGCTTGCCAATACACGTAATAATGTATTCATACGGAGCAAGGTTGGGTAATAACGGATGGCGGAAAGCATCGAACAGTGTCAGTTTCTGACATGGAGAGCCATGGTTCAACACCTTTCGGTCATCTGTTACTAGCTCGATATGAGCGCGAAGCATGTGATGCCTATTTTGAAATAGAGCACTTTATCATTTTGGAAATGATTCCAAGTCACGTTCTGTCGCTTCTGCGATTTACTGCATAAAGCTTTTACCGATCAGTTATACACGAAGAAGCTCGCTAATTTAAATTAAGAAAGATAATTTAAAAATTTCTATAATTATAATTGATTATTATTATTATTATCATATTTGTATAATTATCTATTGATAATAATTGATAATAATCGTATCGGCGAACAGTAAAATTCAATAATTCTGTTAAATTTCTTTTACGAAAGTACAATATCAATTTTTAAGATCGCTCAAAGAGTTCGTAGTCAGAAAATATACGTTGGAATATATCGTAATCTTCTTTCCGTAAGAAGTAAATAATGATGCAATAAATATGTGTCATTTGAATTTACCATAAAATACAAAGATATCAATATGTATTCAATGTATTAAACCTTACCGCGGGCTATATTTTCGCCGCGGCTGGATAACCAATTTCCAAAACCGAATCCAATTCGCAACATCCGCGCTTCGAATGGTTTCTGATTTACCGCCGGAACCTCTTCGATTAGCGTGCATTCTGAATATTGATTATGACACGTCGCATTGACAAGCGGAACGGGAAACTCTGCGCGCTCGAAGATGTTACGTCTATGCAGGTGAGCACGTACATCCGACGAATGGCTAAATAATTCCATTCTGATGGGAAAAAAATATCCAGATATTACATTCACGATTAAAAAATTCGGAACAACGTACGAAACCAGACAAGCATGACAGCAGTTTCAACAAATTCGATTCCACGAGTTTTCAACGTTTTCATACAAATTGACTATTACGGCTTTAATAAATATGAAACGTAATAGAAATAAATCGTTCCGATAAACGAAACACACGGCGCACGCAACGTACTATTAACCGTACGTGGGAAATAAGTATCATCGTACATTACTCGGGGCCAATCGACAAAAAGCTGATATAACTGACTAATCAATTTCACGTCGCTGCGTCGTCGTCGCGCCATTATCAAATAATATGATGTTGACATCAAAATAATAGCATTCATTAATTATGTTAGTTATGCATATTTCATCAAAATACATTATGAGACCGTATAGTTGCGTTATCTTCTTAGATAATGAGGATAAAAAAAACGTAACTACTTGTAAAGTTAGAAGCAGAAGGGACTTGTAAGAAACTTGGCAATTTTTTTTTATAATGAAAGAAAGAGAGAGAGAGAGAGAGAGAGAGAGAGAGAACTTACGTATCACGATGAATATTTTAATATTCAATGTTACTATACCGGTAATGTAAAAATTGTTCTCGTTCGGAGACAAAATCCGTTCTCAAACTAAAGTGATTATCCGGCACATGGCACTTTTTACTATGCTCGGAAAGAACCGAAGACAGATATATTATCCGGATGAGCCGAAAACATCCGATCCGACCACAACGGCGCTCCGGGGAGGCAGATCATTAACTTTCTCTCAAAAGACGCGATCCAGGTGCAATGAAACGATGAAACTCGTTATCGGCGAACTACTCTCCCGTTGCAGAAATACGAAGGAAAATACGACCTAACGGTCGTTATTCATCCCGGTGCAACGATCAAATATCGATTAAGCGGATCCCCCCCCCCTCCCCTCTTTCCTATTTTAGTAGAGATCTGCCTCTCTGCGGTACATAATTGGCTATGCGTGAATATGATCTAACGGTGCGTAAAATAGGATATAACGAGTATTAAATAAGCCCGCATCTCTGCGTATCTCGTTACTATTCAATATCTAATAATTAACGACGCACACATCTTTTTATTTACTTTCCATCTTCTTTCACTATCGACAACGAATAGCAGTTTGTTATAAAAAAAAAAAAACAAAAAAACAAACAATTAAATTACATGAAACGCGCCGTTTATTGACTCGTCAAAAATTCAATTCTTTATAACTGTTAACAGAAATTTTTTTTTTATTTAAATATCAGAGTATCAAAAACACGATCTATCGGATTGAACTCGGCGAGCGATGTTCGTTCTTTGAAACTAACGGAGAAGCGGTGTTATTTGTCAATTAACTAATGTCGGTTCTTCGTAACGTAAATTCATTCGCGAGTGACGTTGGTTTCCTTTTGGAACAAGTGGGGAAAGCAGATATATTTGTTAATTTGCTGATGGCAGTTCTCCGTACGTGTTGCGAATATAATATCGGTTTTTGGAAGTTACGGAAATTATTTCCATCTCTCTCCCGCGATGCTCTCGTATGCCGTGGGGTGATACTCGAGCGACGAAAACACGTCATTTTACGTGACTTTAGGATGCATAGGTTTTCGCTATGATAATTATGCGACAACATCAGGGCGCGTGACAGCTATCCCTGAGTCACCCACCTCAGCCTCGTCGGCCGCTACTTCACTTGTCGCGCTACGCTACGCTCGGACAACCCTCTGCTTCATCGGACACGATATAGCCGCGAGCGATTACGTCCAGCCACGTTGACTGCACGACACATACATGCGCGCGTACACTAAGGGCTGGGTTCCTTCTGCCCTCGGATTAATGCGCATACGTGACAGGGTAATGAGTCACAACGCACGGGCAATGTTTGCATCCCTCCCTTCAGAGACTTCGTCAGACACGAATATCGAATTTTTAGCAGGAAATCGTGATATGAACCTTCCTCTTGTTTCGCGACATTTTTTTTTTCTCCTCCTTCACCTCCTCTTCGTCCTTTTTCGGGCGCATCGAGTCGCGCGATTCGCCTTCGGATTCAGCGAAACTCAAACGAATAATTACCGTAATTAAGCGAATTAAAGTCATCTCGTCTTCTCACTCGCGATCTCCCGTATCGTAAAAGTCGAGTGGATGAGAACAGCTTGCCGTCTCATTCGCATTTTCTCTTCCCATTTCTTCGTCCTTTCGCATAGCTTGTCTTTTTTTCTTTCCTTTTGAAAAATACCTATAACAACTTCTACATTCAGCGACATATGATATTATCAGTATTTAATTTCCGCATTATATTTTTTCATTAAATTTTATATACACACATATATGTATATATATATATATATAATATATAAAATTTAATCAAAAAGTGTA
>NW_011627850.1:1039668-1071666 GCF_000204515.1 Acromyrmex echinatior
ACAATATATATATATATATATATATATATATATATATATACATACATACACATATATATCGCACTGTGGCTCGATTTAGTTACGAGGGACCTTATCAGATAGTCAAGTTTGCTGGAACTGACCAGTCGCAACGTGCTCTCACTGGAAACCGAGTTATCGTTAGGACGTTATACCCGAGACGTAAGTTAGCTTGTACCATAGTGCATCTAGAGAGAATTAAGTAAATTATATTGCGAACAACATTCTCGCTCTCTCTCTCTCTCTCTCTCTCTCTCTCTCTCTCTCTCTCTCTCTCTCCTCCTTCTCCTCCCTCTCTCTCTCTCTCTCCCCCTCTCCTCCTCCTCTCCCTCTTTCTCTCTTTTTTCTTTTTGGTCACCGAACGCAAATAATGAGGCGATGATTAAAGGCCACCGTGCACTTTTTTCTCGATCTCATCCGAGAACGCGGGGATCCGCAATTCTGCATAGACGCACACAAGCCTTGACGATTAAACAAATGAAAACCAAAGCTCGTTTGTGAGGGAAGTTTAAAGGACATTTTGAAGAATGCTCTTTCTTTCTCTCTCTCTCTCTCTCTCTCTCTCTCTCTCTCTCTTTCTCTTTGCCCAGAATTATACTAGTGTTTTCTCCCGTCGCGGGAAACAAATGCAATTTTCAACAAATATGCTCGTTATATCGTTTAATTGGCTCGTCGTTGGCGGGACTGTGTAATTTCATAAATACACTCGGTCGCAATTTACAGTGAAATATGTCAGTATCGTTACCACGGGTAATAGTGATCGCCGCGACAGTCAGCGTGTTATTATCGTTATTCGGCTAAAACGATAAATGCATTTTGGTATCCACTACTCAGCCCCAGCCTTGCTCCACAAGCGAAGCGAACGAAGGTCAGCACTAGTTAACCTTCTCCCGTCTCTTCTGTTTCTCTCCCCTTTTCGCTCGATCATTTTTTTTTTTTAACTCTCCGGTAGCCTACTGTTCTCCTCCCCGTTGCTTTGTTCCGGCCAATCTTCTTGTCTGAGAGTCTTTTAGGAATTTTCACAACTACGTAAGACTGAATACGCGAAATCAAATTGCGTAGGGAGGCGAAAGAGATAACTGCTTTCTCGAAATTCGCCGTCGTTGTTGTAAGGCGAGGCGAGCAAAAGACTCCTTGTAATGCGATGCTGCACTACGCGGTGTTCCCTTCCTCCTCTACGGGAGAATTCAATTAACGTAACAACTCTTTCCTATCACAAAGGAAAATGTGTTTTTCCGGACGTTCTTTGTGTACTTATGAGAGATGCCTGGAAATTTGGGATGCGAAAGAAAAAGTTTTGCCGAAACAGGGCTTCGCCCAGACCTTGGGAACCTCAATATTCCTCAGATGTATAACTTCGTTTCTGTCGACTCTCTCGAAAACTAAAAGTAAAATCGTCGTTTGAAGTTTATTTGGAATAGTTCCGATCGCGGTTTAGCTTACTAAACGATCGTCACAGGAAAGACGTACGCCGCCGGGTGCTTCGACGAAACTCCCGGAACACGGAGAGTCCGTTTCCTACGGTTGTCGTTCGACGTTTCGCAGAAACGACTGTAGATCCTTCTACGACAAAGAAACGCTCGACTCGGTTATTTTCGAGCTAAGGCGCGCAGTCTCCATCGATGTACGAGAAAGAAACACGAGAAAGAGGAGTCGCCGTCGAGTCAGCGCCCAAGACAGATGGAAATAATTAGCTTTGCAAGCAAACTTTCGTACATTGTCGCTTGAAAATCTGTATATAATGATTTTATCCTAAGAATAAAGATACACGAAAACGGCGAAGATAAGACGATCTCTTGAAACATCTATTAATGTGTGAATATTTATCGAAGATATTTTTACCAAGAATATTAGACATTTACAAATGTTCCAACTTAGAAAAGAAACCCCAATTTGCGACTCGTTTGAACATTAATGGAAGTAGAAACAGTCACTGCGTAATAATATTGCTATAGCAGACCAGTGTTTCGTACGAAACAGTATGTTCTCAGTGTTTGCAATAACGGGGGTCTAGTAGTAATTTAATAGAGCCACAAAGACAAACGGAGAGAAACAGTGGCATATATTGAGGTTGCACAACTGCCATGACAATTCGATAATAATCTCGGTCTTGTAGCGTCACATCGTGTCTCGAAAACGAAGTTATACGGTGTAAAAAGTAATCAATTCCTGTCGACCTCTTTACAGAAACGATATGACGAGCGACCTTATTTCAGCTAATTTAAAATGTATGAGTAATATGCGCACAGCTTTAAATTTCATTTTGTGCGTCATTTTATGACGATATTTTTCAGTTTGTCAGATCTGAGGAACTCTTTTATCGGCGTTTCTTTCGCGGCCGATTTTTGTGGAATTCTGTACCGTTAATATAACGTTTAGGACAGCATAGTCGAAGTATGGGAACGAGAAAAGAGCGTCATGTGGTAGCAAGTAGAGAGCAGAGACAGGGGGGAGGAAACGGCCGATGGAGGTGGGGAAACTCACGAAAAAAAAAAGGAATGGTGATGCACAGATGCGACGGATGTGACGATGTTCCCGACTTGGATGGACTCAAACGGCGGGTGTCGTATATACAACTACATATACACCGGATACACGTGAACGTAACATGTATACACGGAACGTCTGCGGGACGTAGGAAGACGTAGAGGTTAAAAACGAGCTGATTGGCGATGGGAAAACTTTCCGCAGCTCCGGATAAGCTCCAGCTACATAGAGGGATAGGTCTGGGCGCAATAGTAGCATCGACCCTGAACTTACATCACGCCGCCTATTTCAGCATACAAATGTAGAACTTCGGTCGAAGCCGGTGGGAACTGCAGTATTCTCGAGCGAATCTGTCATCGCGCGCGAGAGAGATGTGCCCTCAAAGTACGAGACGCGGTTTCGGAATATAGGTATTCACCGATTTTCCACCCTTCCGAGTTCTCATTTTGAATCAATATACCGTCAAAGGACAACCATAGAGCTTAGCGATACGTCGTTTCTCGCGTCACGTATCTCGCGATCGCATTTCCGCGACTACTTTACCTCTCTGAGTTATTATCGCTACGTTATATACATATGTACAGATATTTAACGAAAAGTTGACCGTTGGCCGCGACGAGTTGAATATTTCAGCTTGCGATGCTCAATTATGATGTCATAATAATGGAGTAATTAAACCATATGTACGTGCGCGCAATACGATGACCCGTGGAAAAAGTATAGTATTAATTAATTATGGCTCTCGCGCAGTGACTCTCGTCCGCTGCTGGACTCGACCCTCTATTCGTAATATTTCGTGCGACGTTTAATTAATAATCATAGAAAGCCGAGAAAAGGCTCATTAGAATCCTTTGGAAGAGAAGCACGAAAAAGTATCGCCATGTGATAAGATGATTAATCGTCGGGTTATCTTGAGTCACGTGAAAAATGGTCCCGATTTCAGCGAACGTTATCGACAACGTTAAACTTAATTAAACAAATGATAACTTCACTGAGATATATCGTAAAAACGTATACTAAAGAACGACGTTATGCTATATAGTTTAGAGATTAGTATCAACAAAATATATGTTTTTTTTTATTAAATATTTATTTTGAAATAAAAATAAAATAGTGATTTATAAACGAGATGTTTAATTGCTAGAATTTACATAACAGTTGGAATAAACAATAAATAGATGTTTTAACCTCATTAACCTATTCTCAATATATTAAACAAATTTAAATATCATTTTAGAACAGTAAATATTAAATGTTGAACAGTAAATATTACATGTTGAACGATAGTTAAAAATATAAAAAAAATTACAATGTCGTTACTAAAAACGCTCGCAAACCTTTGCTGAGTCATTACCAGTGCTTGCACGCAAACCTCAATATATAGAAGATTATAATGTACACAGCCATGTGTGATAGATATAACAATAGATTTCTTGAATATTAAGTAAAATACATGAACTATGCTCCCGTCAAGATATATAAAACGAACAAATTATGTTTATCCTCTCGTTAAATCATAACAATAGCTGTAGAAAAATTAACACGATTAACATTCAAATATTAAAGATACCTACAATTTAAGATGTAAACAGTTTTGTGTTGTTGATTACCAAATTAATTTTAATTTCTATTAAAATTGTTTAACAACATACAGTAATAAAATTTTTATATCTTATGTTTAAAAAAGTTAAATATAACAGGTATTGCCATGATAAAATATGTAAACGATCACCGACATTTCATGCGTAAAAAATTACCGCGAAACATTCAGGGAATATAAAATTTAATAACACGATTGCGAATTAAATAATGCACATATTTTATCGTATAATCTGCATAACAATTGTTTTCATAAATTCATATAAATAATATGCTAAGGTCTCTTTTGTTTTTCAAAAAGAAAAACAAGTGGAAATTAATACGCAACTAAAAATATTATAAAGTATTTAAGAACGAAGGCTTAAAGAGTTTCAGTTCAGAATACTTTCGGTCTTTTGATGTCGTATAAAAAACTTTCCTTTCTTTTCCCACGCGTTTTCCAGATGTTTCTCGTAATCTCTATAAAAACTATTACGAGTAATTAGCATTTCGATAAATGTTAAACAAAAAAACAATTATTTTATGCACGGTTGTCGTATCTTTTTCCTTTTTTTACCTGTTCAACCTGACTCGAGCCTTACAGAGAGGATCGCCTCTCCAATCACATCAAAATTCTAGCGCCGGTCGTATAGATCTTACTGCCTATCCGGTAATGTCAGCGGTCTCTCACCGACGAGCAAGCGGCGGATAGACAACATGAGACCCTAAGATTTCGGTAATCCAACACTGTAGCAGCTGTATCCTAGCTAAGAACAAAGCCTCCCGAGACAGGCAGCGTATCGTAAAATAGCTGAAAGATCAATAAACGCGGAAAAGTAAAATCTCTAGTAAACAGTAGGGTTGAAACTTTAATTAAACATTAAATAATTAAACTTCAAATAATCAGGTTAAATTTTGCTAGAAATTTTTCTGTTTTTTAAATTAAAATTCCCGAAAGAGTCTATTTTCAAAAAGTTCGTTTTCTTTATTGATATCTTTTTGTTAAGAATTCTTTTATTTCTTTAACAGTTACAATATGATTAAATAACTGATTTCTTTTTAAATTCATTTTATTTCCGGAGAATCCTGCAAACGTCAATTTTTTTTTCTCCCTTTATACATTTTTCTTGTCATTTTGCAGAAAATCTTTCTGTTTTGAAAAAATTGAAATTTGAAAGATCATTTTTTAAAAGTTTTTTTCTTTATATTTTTTTGTTAAGAATTTTTACACATTTTTGTTTTTAATTAGAACTACGATATTATTAGATATCTGATATTTTATTTATAATAAAACATTTTACTTTCGGAGCGTTTTGAAAATGATATTTATTTCTGATTTATAATTTGTTTTATAATTTAACGTCTTCTCTGATTAAGAAAGTGACTGTTCATTTAGATTGAAAATGTAGAAGTGAGAAAGTAGAGTATAATTTCGCTCAAGTAAAATACACTGAAGAGAGATATTATAAAATATGTATTTTCGGACATTCTAATGCACTTGGAAAGCTCTTGCAATTGTCTCGATGTTAAATGTCATCCCACTGTGGATTAAAATCCAAAAGATACGAGAGGCCGGATAGAGGATTAAATCGTAAGAGCAAAGTCGAAATTGCGCTTTGTTGTTAATACGCACTGCGTATTATCGTTATCACGCGTTGTGTTCCATGCGGGGTACGACAAGGTGTAAGGGCATGTCGAATGTTGCGCCCGAAATTAACACTCCACGTAGGAGAACACGCACTCACGAACATTTGCCATAGACACCGATTAGCACTACTCGTGTGCATTCCGCGCAGAGTACACGTGTCCAGCTTTGAACGTCATTTCCATTCAATCGAGATCCCATTTCCCATCGACTCGTCCCCACCGCTCGCTCGGCTTGCCGAGCTCTGCCGCTTGCGACTATCGAGGCTTCGAAACGAATCTCCGTACGCGACGATGAACCTGATGAAACTATCGCGAACTGGCGCGAAGGACGTCAAATCGTACGATTGTAACTCCAACGATGACACCGTGTATGATGTATCGATGTCAAGCGAAGTTACAATCGCGTATGCGTACCAAGCGACGCATGCCGTTTCGAATGACTTTCTTCTTTTCAATCGTACATAGTATTTTTACATGTGCGTAGTAGTTTTACAAATTCTCTACCTACCGTTTAATCCCGAATGTAACCTATATATAATAGTAATCTCTCTCTGAGAATTGAGAAATTATTTAACGAAATTATATTTGACGAAAGTTAAAATCGGAGAATTAACGGATACCCATATAATATCACACGGTGAAACATATAAAGTTTCAACCGGTTTCTACGTTCCATGTGTGTACAAAATGCGCGTACTACTGGACAGTTTGGACTCGTCAAAAACAATTCCGCTCTAACTCGGCGCGAAAGTTCTCAATTCTGGCTCACATGTGCGTGACGCGTCCGAAATTCCCGCAAGTTCGACGTTTTATGTTAGTCGGACGAAAATCCCATTGGCGCGGCACGATCAATACCACAGGTAGAGGTGCGGGCGTCTAGACAGGGTGCAAGGATCGAGTTTTCGCGGTGACTGTGCACCCCACGCTTGACACCGTGAGTCAAAGGTCTTTCTCAGCGAATTTATTAGAGGCTCCCACCCTCGTCCGCGCGTAGAAAAAAAACAAGGGAGAGCTTCGCAGGCAGAAACTGCTGACGAACGAACGTGTGTGTAGTTCATATTTTCAATACATCGACGGTCGAGTAGCTTTTTACGACGAATAAGCGATAATTAAACTATTTCGCAACATATTCCGTGGAACACAGAGAGTATTTAATCCTTTAACATTTTGTAAAATCTGGAAAAAAGGGATGGGAAGGGAGGTCGAAAGGAGGCTGTACCGAATATAGTATACCCGTATAGTAACGTATACGTTGCTATTTTCACTATTTTATTTCATTTTCAGGGGGGAAAAAAAATGAAATAAAATAGAGAAAATTTGCCGTGCCACTGAGGACGGGGCTCAAAGGGACCTGGTTTTTATATCTACTCTAATGCAGGTTACGAGATTGGAACAGCCTCTCTCCAGGACAGTATGATACGTCCAGTAAATGTCGTATGTACGTTTATCATGCCCTCCCAAAATCCACTGGACTTCTGCTGAACATCTAGTGTGCCTCGAAGCTAACTCGACGTATTTGATCCTGTGACTGAATATCGCCCGGAGCGTTACGATATATGAAACACTGGTCCGTATGAATAAAATGAAGCAAACGCTTCTGCTATTTATCAAACCAAATGTTTTGAAAAGTATGAAAAGTATGAATAAAGATGTTAAGACGTTTATGTTTCAAGTTAAAGGATTATATAACTGGAAAGTGTTGCGAAAATGTACGGATGATAGAAGACGCGAATGTTGGTTGTTACGTTGATAGATTGGTGTTGTAGAATGAAATAATCGTAGCGATTCAAAATGATTCTCTTGCCGCAATATTTCTAATGATTAAGATAAATCTAATTGAACGAGAAAAATCCTACATTCAGAATTCAAAGCGGATATTTTAGCGCTTGATTATTTCCGTGCGAATTTATATACATATCTGATTCTACAAATCACGCTGCGAAATCTTTTTTGATCTTGAAACGCAATTATAAACAGAGTCATATTACTTATTAAATTGACAAACAATTTAATAAATTTTAATGTTAATAAGCATCATTATAAGAATATTAATAATCTGATGTTAATGAATATCTTAAGTCTGCGAATAATTTATTGCGAAAAATATTACCTCAATCGCGATTTACAGTATTTCGCAGTACCAGGAATGCATATTTATAAAACTTTACAGAAATATTTAATATTAAAATCCGCTTCGACTAAATATAAGATTTCTCTTGCTTAATTAGATTTATTTTTATCGATTCAAATTCATAATTGGTTACAACAAAACATAAATTTATTCTTCTACTATACTAAGATATAGAATCGTGAAATAACACTGCATTCATATGGAGGCACTTTACGAGAGACAGCATTCTACGACGCGAATGATCGTAGATATTCCCGTATGTAGATGTATGAACGTTGTCTCTCTCTCTCTCTCTCTCTCTCTCATTCTAAACTATCCATCCGATCAACAAAGTCAGGATTGCCTTTCCCACATTGATAAACCGTGTACTAACACGCTGCAGTTATGTTACCATCTCTGTACCATTACTGTTGTTGTCATTACCCGCAATATCGAAGGGAACAATTCCATTGTCCCGTATTAGACGTGCAATCACACTTGAGCTTCTATAAAGCAACCTATTTGTGTTAAACTGATTAAGAAAGGATTTTAATTACATTACGTCATTGTATTTTGTAAACATCACATTTATTTATTGTAAATGTTGCATATTAGTAGCTTTTATAATTAAATAATAATTACATATGATTTATTGCGTCAATAATTGTAATGGTCAATAACATAATATTATTAAATGCACTTGCTTTTGAAGTAGTAACATTAATTTATATAGGTATCATTATATAAAATGAAAGACTGTAATAACAGTAATAACAGTTACGAGTCAAAAGATGTAATATCTAGTTTAGCAATGGAAACTTGCTAAAGCTCTCACACGATTTACATTCAGGTATTTCGAGTTTACCCGTTGTAGAAATGCGCATCGTCAAATCCCCGATAGTTCCGCGTTTGTGACCATGACGCAACAGTCGCAACACCAACTAGTTACTTTGGAAAATGCGGTTATTCAGTTGAAGGAGTAATATAGAAAGTCGCAATTTAGATGCAAATTACAATTTTATCGATGGTCCTATTTTGTCGCGTATTGCATGAACACGGCAGGTGCGGTTTAATTCGAGAATTTTTCTACCGTCCGCGAGACATCTCTCTCCTCCGCGACGTCGTTAAACCAATTGCGCTACATATCGAAGAATGTTGAAATAAACGCAGGGAAAAGGGAACGAAGGCGAGAAATTGTTAGTAGTTTTTCCACTGCGTGATTTACTAACGGAACGGAACAATCGTACGAAATCAGTATATGCTTCGCGTATATTTGAGTACAGTTGCGTGACATCGCACGTTTGATATCGCACGAATGAACTGTTGAATCGGGAGATTCACGCACGTTAGATTCTCGTCTCTGGAATTTTATATAAATAATCGGCGTCACCATGATCGCGAATCACTTTACATTACATGAGTGGTAACATTTACAAACGGATGTCGCCTTAAGTAGGGAAAATATTTTTATACATCAGGAAGAAATAAAAAGGTAATTTTTTTCAAGTTAATCATAAATCTTGTGATACCGTAAATATGATAAAATGCGCGAGAATATTACATATGAAAGAAAAAAATTAATTTTACCTTCACGTATACGTACATGTTTCGAGTTACATTATATTTATTAAATCACATATCCTCTTTAAAACGTTCATTGTTATTGATAAGAATTGCCGATCAATATTTTAATTAATCTATTTAATTTCCACTAGAGCAAATTCCCCGCTTATTTCGCGTGGCGCGTACTTCCTCTTTACGTGCTCGTGTCTTGGCAATTTCATGTACCGTCGACGAAAAGCGACGAAAAGCGACGAAACGCGACGCTACATTTTCAGACGCACGTCGATCTTGTTCGATGGCGAGTGGTCGCTCCTGAAATGACTAGTGGTGACTAGCACCACGGGGGTGCGGGTAATGTCGGAGGTGAAGGGTCTCAAAGGCTGCTAGAGGGTGCTGAAGGGCTCGAAAGAGTGGCGCGCGAGGATGTCGAGTGCCGCGGCAGCATTTCTGCTCGAGTATCGAGCGACGAGGGTAAGAAGAAGAAAAAAGAAAAGAAAGAGAAAAGGGGAGGAGGAGAGAAAGACAGCACGTGCAAAGAAAAAGGGTGTGCGAACTTCTGACGATTTCTTCGGAAAGCACGAGTTTGCGAGAAGATTAATGAAAAAAAGAATAATAACTTCGCAGCGCGTTATACGGTAATGGAATCGCGAGCTGACGTAATGAGAAATCCTGCGAATTGATCGCTTCATTTCTAATTGTGTGGCTTCAGAGAATTGCCCTGTCGAAACAATCACGCGTTCGGAATAGTAACGTTGATTGATGCGACTCAATTGAAATATCGGATTTATTAATAATACACCTCCTATACACACATGGATCTCTTTTTTATATGCCTCAAACACACGCAACTGTTCAGGAAGCGCCGTATTTTCGGGTAGACATGATCGATATGTTCCCCATAATCTTGAATTTTTCTCGACGGGCTCGAGTAACCGCCACATTTCAT
The DNA here is from genome assembly GCF_000204515.1 of Acromyrmex echinatior. Next base: position 1,050,018 of record NW_011627850.1, read on the forward strand.
CCGAAAAGATTTTAAGAAGAATATTTTTTTATATTCTTTTGCGCACCCGCGCCAGAGTTACTTACGATATTTTATGTAAAGCTCACAAGCTTAAAAAGTAATAGTATACTGCCGTATTGAGAAGTTTGCACGCAAGCTTCTCCCTAAGTTTTATATTGAGCAATACACAACGGAACTTATAAACAGGATTTTTCGTCCATATATACATATGTATATACATGTGTATATATTTCTTTTCATTCTTGCATATCGTACAAAGTCCATGCTTGGGTCCTAAATAAGTTTTCGGTAATTGCTATAAGATATCATCTAATAAGAGTCTGAATATAAGCCGTAATTTTGTATGCACGATAGTACAATTTTAACAAAAATCTGCGAGAGAGAAGAACATACATTTATTATTTCTTTCTCTTTCTCATTCTGTTCTACCTTACTTCTTATCTATTCTTCTCTCTCTCTCTCTCTCTCTCTCTCAGGAATTATTAAAACATGGCGGACCAATGAAAAAATGCTTTCTCACATCTTATTAGAGGATCTTTAATAATCACTGTGATATTCGACACTCGGCATGCAAATTCTAAAGTTAAAGAGATAATCGATATTGTCGAAAATTCGTATATTTTTTAGCGAATCAGTCAGCCGAATACGTTTTTAAGGTGACACTACGCTAAATCAAAATCTCTGTGATACTCGCCTCCAAAATATTGGTTTCGCGGTTACGGCTTATCAACCGCGAAACCACATGTCACAACCGGAAGCCATCCGTGACTTCGCGAGTTGCGGTCGATGCCGGCATGCATTGGACCTTGACGTATGTAAAGCCGCATTCACGTATCGACCCGATTTTCGATTTAAATGATAGATCTCATTTGTTATGGCGTTTAAAGCCCCATTTATTCTGCTACCATCCGGGGCCCATTAAGCACACGTGTGTTCCTGAAAATACATTTGTATAACGATGATTCAAAACCGCAAGACGGAGCTTTAGGCACAGATTGATGATTTCGTGTTTGTCATTGTCGTTTCCTTAACAGTAATAAAGGTAATATCGTAGGTAGGAGAACAGCGATTTTTATTCCTAAACGTTAAATGTCATCGCTAAGCGTCTTTTGCTGAATTGCGAAATTCCGTTGATGCGATATGCGCATGAAAGGGAACGCGGATGAGAGAATGAGGATTCACTACATGCTTACAACATCCTCCAAGTTTAATCTACGCTACGATCCATAGATTTCAAGCCATCCGTGGCTCAAAGAGCTGTGGATAAACGAGATATTTTGATCGCGGATTGTTTCCTCACGCGACGAACGCGACACATTTCGCGAGTAGGGTATGTTTTAGATCAACATTTATGTCTCTCCTCGTGCTGACTGTCGTCAACGTGATTTACTTGTGTTACGCACACTGGTGCATGCGAAACGGCAAACACGTCACGAACCAATTTTGCGCGTCGACGGCTGACGGCTGCTGTTACTCTATGCGCGCTTACGAAATTCATCTATATAAACACGTACGCCGAATACTTTACCAGCACGTATTGTTCAACTAATCAAATGATTACATTATTGCGTGGATCATTGCTTTACTATGTGTTACTATCATCGACAGCGAATAAAGAAATATTTATTATGACACGAAAAAAATTTGTTTCGCACTATGTTTATAATTACAGGATTGCTGTAAAACTGGAAATTAGAAAAATTAGAAAAATATTAGGGAAATTGAAAACGAGTCAAGAGAAGATCAGAATTTTTTGCAAAATTTTTTAGAAAATTAAAATTCTTGTCTTTAAAGAAGTTAAAAGAAGTACTACTAATTTAATAATTAAAAACGCAAACAGTGTCAATAACATTAATAATAATTTAATACTATGTTAAATTGAACTTTTAATAAAATATTTAACCATTTTCAAATTAAAACGGAAATACATAAAATTTCGATGCACAAAATATTATTGAAAGTCAGAGAAAATCATAAAATTTTGTTTAAAAATCAGGAAAAAGTTATAAAATTTTAAGATGAGGAATTTATGACGATCTCGATAGAAAGCATGAATGAAAAATAAATTGGAGCGATAATTATCAAAATAGTTGTTGTTCTCTCCGTCTCTCGTCTTGTAATTGTTGTCATAAAATAATTCACGTCCATAACAAACAATCGAATAATAGTGATTTAAGCTGCACCTAATTATCTTTTAAAAATTTAAATGCGTAGCAGATAATTCTGCTATTCACTTCGATGACATTTTGAATACAACTGTCTCGTGGAAACGAGAATCCCATAGGGAAGAGACACTAACGTGTTTCGGAATTGCTGCTTCCGCAAGTCGCAGTGCTTACCGTCTTGTACAAGTAGCCTGAACAGTCACAAGTAGGCGGCAGCTTCATCCAATTAAGTCGACGTATATTTTACAAGGTAAGGAAAGCGCTAAGGCGTGTCGTAAGGGAGAAACAATGTGAAGAGAGAAAAGTGAAGTTGAAGAGTCCATAGAGTTTTCCTCGAGACTGGAGAGGATAAGATGACCGAGGCAGGAGAAATCATTGCTTAACGAGACATTCAACATTAACTGACCTTTATCACTCGCGTTGCATCTGTCTCTAATGTCTCTCATATTTATCAATTACACGCGAAGCTTTTACAGCTAATAGCCTGTCTCTCCGCGGCATCACGGTATATTTCACGATAATCTTTTAGAATTAATTTTTATACACGTGAAAAATAATCTCGATAGGTCAAGGCATTCTTCACGTATACATCGCTTTAATTAGAATTTTGCTCTATAGGGGATAAGAAAGGCATTAATAAAAGATGAATGTTTTCACGCAAGGAGCGGATGCAGCACAGCGATCAGTTTTGTTACACGTTCTAAATGAATCGATGTAGATGATTTATATAGCAAATGTTCGAACGCTTTTAACTAAAAAAAAAAAAAAAACGGAAATCGAGCGAGAGGATAGAGAGAAGCAAGATGGGTAGAAACTGTCAGAGCAGCTAGGCATAAAAAACGAGTGAGTGAAATTACCACGGCGAGATGAAAAGTCGACGACGAAGTATTACTTAATCAAAAGACACGATGTCGATGTGACGGGTCTCGCGTAATTTGCTTGTACGAGACATTGTAAAATCTTCGCTGAATCCACGGTGCCGTGAGATGAATTATGAGACCGAGTACCCCATCTGTGAGCGTGGAAATATTATATAGAATTCTAGAGAAAGTCGTCTAGGGGCTGTGCATAAAATGACTCAAATTTTGGAGATAAATTAATCTGCCTTTTGCATATTCTTCGTGGAGAATAAGAAAGAATGAGAAAAAACTTCTTGCATTTTGCATTAAGAAAAGTTTGTTCGAAGTGTATTGAATTCCTGTAATTCCATTGCTTCGTCAGCTTGGGATTGTCACTCTATTATTTTAAGAGTTTGAAGGAGAAAAAAAAATGCGAGAGGTGAGTGGGCTAATTTACTGTAAAATTATTTTAAATGAATTTTCAAATCGTAAGCTTATACGATTTCTATCTAATTAAACTTAAACATCTCCGTCAGCGGAGCTAATTTATGACATCTATTTAAAGCAATGCAATGCATATTCACAGGAAATTCATAATAATGTAAATTAATAACAGAATATATCTACAATAACGCTTAGCATTTTGATATTAACGTTACGTTTAATAGACGGATGTCATGAATAAAAAAAATAACTGTACTATATATAATAACATAAGTCAAGCGTATGTATACGCGTAGCAATACGAATACCATATTTAATTTTCGCTCGACAGCATCGCATTTCTAAATGAATAGCAGACTCGCAAATGGCGTCGCGTCAAAATATTACGTAACGTTATTCCGAACATAAAATCACATATTCCGATCGAAAACAATTCCCTTCTGAAAATCGACTGGCAGTTTTAAAATCACTACCATTTCATTGTCGGATTGTTGTGAGGCTATTAACGCCCCGCGCATGTTATTCACACTTGATTAGGCCGTTTGTTCAGAAATATCTGTCAATCGATGCGCCATGAATTGACTATCCATGAGTTCCACAAATCTCCCCGCTGCACATCGATGCAGTTTAAATTGCTTGTAATACTAGATGCGGAAGAGATTAACGCTGGAATTTTTACCATTTAATAAATTGTACAAAACACCCCAGAATAAACACTGCCCGCTGGTGATAGAGAAGGTGATAGAGAACTTTGAAATAAGAAAGAATATCGTCTCTTTTATTATGAAAAGTTACGTTTGCGCATATATGGCATGTATAAGATAATACTACATATTTCGAGTGAGTTATTCCCTCTGAGGTTAAGAGAACAGATAGAAAGTTGGTTCGGTAGTTTATTCGTCTGAAATTTCCATTACGTTTGGCGTACACGGAGGAAATTGAAGAGTTACGAAAGTTTGTCCAGCCTAGTGAAGAGAAATAGGCGGTGTGATTGCCCCAATATCTCCTTCCTTCCTTTCTTCTTGCATTCTGTGTAACTTAATCCTTTTACCTAAGCCGATTAAATTTGAAGGGATTAACAAATAACTCGGGGGAAAGTTTTTTGCGCGCCTCGAGCTTTATTTATTCCTCTCTGTGTCCGATGTTTACACAATTTTTAAAGTTAGCCGCTGCTTTTGTTATCTCGTGTCAAAACGTCTACGTGATAAAAAATAAAATAATTAATTGCTTATGATAAAATTATTCTCTCTATTTCGTTACGCTACATATATATCCTAATTATAAATATATTTAATTGCTAAATTTTTTCAATTATCTTTTAATAAAATGGCGTAGAGTTGCGTATGGATGACAAACTATTTCACTATTTGTCAGAATATTCCTTTGCTTGCTAGGTAAAAGTGACTTAATTACCAAGTAAGATTCTTTAATTAAACCGTTACATTAGCTCCAGCCCTCCTGGTTGAAAGAAGTGTATCCAGTCGCGAAAATAAATGCATGAAGCAAAATCAGAAACGTTCAGCGGGACTTAAAGACTATCTTCTTTCTCTTTTTCTCTCTTACATAATTTAGCAAATATTTTAAATGGCTTTTCCATTATAATACAATTCACGTGAAATAGTCTCTATTTAAAGAAAATTTGTTTCTTTTTAAAATGGTAAAATATATATATATATATATATCGCGAGAAGAAAATATCGAGACGGAATAACGAATATTCCAAAACAAGTTGTGCGAAAATCAGTTGGTCTTAAAAGACATAGTTATTACGTTTTTCGTGTCGACATAAAAAGGAACTTTTGCAAAAAATAATCTGCGCTATACTCGCTACGCAGTGTGTTGCAGTGCTTTGAGAAATAAACGCAGTGTATCTTGTAACGAAGCGTATCGCGCGGCACACCATGGGTTACGGGGCTAGAGAGAAAAATACGTAAAACACGTTACTGCAAAGTGCATTGTTTGTTTCTCGGAGTGTTTTGTCTTGTGGACCATGCGGAACGGCTTAGAAGAGCTTTACACGCTGTAGAAAACGTAGCTTGATGACATAACGAAGAATGCTACAAATTGCATTGCTCTAAACACTCCGCCGAACGTTATTTTTTCACAAGTTTCAGACAATCAACGGTGCGTCTCGTCATAGAATTTTTACTCGCACTTCTCTCTTAATATTTGATTGTACTGCCGCGTTTTTACATATTTATAATTCAGGATAAGCTTGTTTTTATTCTGACATCAGAAAAAAATGAGATCTTCTGCCGTATAATGTAAGAAAGGAAACTGTGAAATTGTATCAGGTGTTGACAAATTTTTTATGCAGTACATATGCATATTCAACTCTGACATTACATACGATGTCATCTAGCGAGGTTTTCGTGTACTGTTTAGGCAAAATGGTTCCTATGCTTGAGCAAAGAATCGTAAAGGGTTGTAACTCCCTTTAGAAAATGTTGTAATTTTGACCTAAAAATACGAGGAATAAAACTTACATGAAAACAATAAGAATAAATAAATACATTGCTCATTTTTCGTACGTTGTTTGTTGTATTTTTGGCAAATAAAAATCTAAATAATATAGATATGTTCGTAAATTGAATCATGTGTCATATATGTATATAAATTAAATAATGTATATATGTATATATTTTTTATATATTAAGACTCATTCTCAACGTGAAAATAATTCTTTTGGGCGTTATTTATTTTATATTATTCAAAAGAAGAATAATATTAAAATAATTCCTTATATATAATATAAAAGTGACATGCGTATATATACAATATATATATATATATATATATACGTCTAATAAAAATCTCATTATATGCATATTACGCAGAATTATTTCGTCAAAAAAGAAGTATAAAAGAAAAATGATGAGCTGCGCGCAACTGGATCAAGTTTACCTCGGAATGCATTACGGTCATTTTTATGAAGACGGTCACCATCAATTCGTGTGGTGAGCTGGTCACGGCACGAGAGGAATAGGATTTAAGTACGGAAAGATGAAGGGGTTGAAAATCTCGCCACCGCAGAGCGTGGCACGGATAGATCATACATCATTCCTTTGCGCGAACGAAGCTTCTTCCGTATCCTTCTGCCTACCTATCCACCATCCGCTCTCTGTCCTATCCTCCTTCACCTCTTCCTTCCAACTATTCTTCCTCGTCCTCCTGCTTCACCGAGCTTCTCCGTCGTCCATTTACCCTTACGAGCATCTCAGGCCGGTTCGCGCAACATGCCATTCTTCAAGCAGCCCGGTGTACGTGCGTGCTTTCTCGTCGGTTTGCGGGCCGCTCTGGAAACGTGGCATTTACGAGATTCTCGTGAAAACTCTGTTAAGCGGCTTGAGCGTCAGACTCCAACGTGTTCCCCGGCGTACTGGTACGTGTAAACGTTTCCGCCCCCGTTAAGAAGAATGACGCCTCCTAGACTCGCGGGCTTTGCTTGAAACGGAAAAATCGTTCATTTGATCGCACAATAAGGGAGGAGTCGTTGGAGGCAATCTCGCTTTGTCATTTAGACAGCCTTGCTGCACTAATCAAAAACAAAAAAAAAAGAAACAATTTGTTCTTCCATTATTGATAGTTCCCGTAAAAAGAGACTGCTTTTAAACGTTTTTTATATTCATTGTGAATATGCATAAAAATTTCTTCTTCACGTATTCCCATGACACCTTTCGTGACACGTCACACGCGACCACGTGTAATCGTTTGATCTCGCTATAGAGATGCGGGACGGTATAACGTACTCGACGCAATTAGTGATGTATGTGCTAGGTAAAGAAGGTGTCAAGACGACCAATTACAGTTCTTTATAATTGTCGATATTGTGCTTATATATATATATATACATGTGTCTGTATGTAGACATGTTTGTACATATACACACATATTATATATACATATACATATAATATATATATTTATCATATACCAACTCAAACAATAGAATTAATTATAAAGCCTGCTTCGGATAACCGCATCATAACCACTACTTGGAGTTTCCTAGCTTTGGCTACGCTCTTTAAGCAAAGCGCTTTGAGCACAGAGAAGCTGGTTTCCTTCAAAACCAGCACGACATGCGAAAGTCATAACGTCGGTATCAAAGTACCCAGCTAATTACAGCTGTGGGGCATCGTAGATACGGTAGATCTATTTATGGGTTTTTTTTTTAACAAATTTCTAAAATAATTTTTACATGCATAGAGAAACTACTACTTTAGAAATTAATTACTGCAGAATCTATATACATATATATATATTTTTTTTATGTACCGTTACTTCGTACCTCTTAAGATTACAATCGTAATGATTGTATTTTTAAAAATATCTTTTTCTTTAATATCCGGTCACTTTGTAGTATAATAGGAACAAATAATATTCTTGTTACCAAAATATAAAAAAAACATTCATTTTTGTGTAATAGCAAGGATATAATTAATTATAAAATCTGATAGTTGAGAACTGCAGTATTATTAGATTTATATTATATACGAGTATTATAGCATTATCTAATTTGCGCGATTTTGCCAAATCTAATGTGAATTGCGAAACCTAATAATAATGTGAAATCTAAAAATATGTCGACAATGTTGGAGCTCTGCGATCATACTAGTATTTATGCGCGCTTAATAATAATTATTCGCTGTTGCGACTAAAATTATGATATGTCATTGAGCACCAGCCAAATGGATTTAATGATTTGCAATAGCTATAATAATTATGCTCGTATTACGTTTTGACGTTTAAATATTCAAAATAATGATCGGTTTGGTCGTATAATATCAGTCGCTTCGAGCGTTTGCCAGATAGCATATGTAAAACAATTGATGCATAGATCATTCATCAACGCATATATATCTTCATAAAAGTATGATTTAGATGAGTGTCATTTGATATTTTTTAGATCTCTTGATATCTTCAATAAATGTTGCATCCTTTTCTTAATCTCATGAGATTTTGGAAAAGCTTTAATATGTTTAAATATTTTTGTTTTCAGCATCAACGTTTAAAATATAAAATTAATATAAAATTTTTAATACACGCACCTTTCTAAGTAGATAATATGATAATAACACATAATTAGAGGTTCCAAAGTACTAAATTCACTGATAATTAAATTTACTACTCAGTACTCGTACGTCGGTGATTACACGCAATAGATTAATTTTCTGCACGCAAATATACTTCAAACTTGTATTACAACGCGACATATTTCTCATTCACGTTACTATCTTTTACGCGTGTAAAATTGACTAAATATAAACGTAAATAAATTATTAATATATTTTGATAGAAGGGCACACAATTTTAAACTTTAACTTAAAAATCTTTTTATAATGAGGTTTCAATTCTTAATATGTATAAGGTTACGTGTCGCAAAACTGTTCTTAAGAAAGCTTTTTAAAGCTCCAAGAGATTCTATCTTTAAATCTCTGCAAGCTTTTTTTGTCAATTTTGCACGGTCGACCTGGACATGACGCCACTTGCTACAGAAACATCGTCGAGGAAAAAGCTGGATGAGGTTTAAAAGCAGAGTCTTTGGGTACTAAAACCGCTTTTCCGGCAAACCGCTCTACGCTTTTCACAAAAATAACTTAAATTTGTGTTTTATCGTATTTTTTTGCCACCAATTCGAGATAGCCTTTTAATTTCGCTGAAGAGGTCGTATATTCGTTATAACGTTGCCTGTGAACCTAATTCTTTCCGAACAATTTTCCTATCTTCAAAGGACGCACCACCATCCGACGTCCCATATATCTCGTCGCTGGCAGATCCGGCTTCTCCTGCGCCGCATAGATACAAAGGACAAAACTCCGTTGGATCGAAACGCGCTAAAGTTAAATCGCCGGAGCCAGAGGCAGGAACGAGTGATAAATCCTCCAACATCCGAAAGTGCCGTGTGTACGAGCGAAACTTTTCGAAAGGGTGGAAAGGAAAACGCGCGCGGGTATACCAATAATGGAGAATTTCGTTAGAACGACATCGCTGTCTTAAATCGCTTGGTAATCCTCGAGAGTACGTGAACCACCGTGTCTTACAAGAGGGATCAAAATCGCGCAATATCTGCTTGCTACGATTAGGGCTTACGAGATGAGAATGTCTCTAAAAGATGGGCGGCAACGCGGGCTTTTAAGGAAGTTATAATGTGAGGTCGCAAACAAGATTGGGGTAGTGTTGCAGAAGAGGGTGAAATACGTCCCACGAGAATCGCTTTCACCCTAATCGTTCGCGTCTTTAACCTCGATCGTATATATCCCGCACGTTTTTTTTTTATCTCCAGCAAACATTTATAAGAGATCCCATAATGATCGGAAACAAAATTCATAAAGGAAAACAAATCGAAAAAGTTTTTAACTTGCAATAAATCGGTAATACTCGATTAGAGAAAATCTAATTAACCTACATATTTTAGAAAAAGAGCACGATATTTTCTACCGCACAAACAAATAAAATACAATAATAAAGATAAAAACAGATCTGTTTTATTTTCTGTTTATATATTCTAAAATTTTGTTTTCTTCTTAAATATTAAGTAATCCGTGAGAAATATCGTTATTAATTTTGATTAGAAAATCAAATGCGAGTACAGTATCGGCGGTATCGTATCCGAAAAGAAATCTGATCGAATACTGGTGGCTGACATAAGGAGTACAGGCGCCATGAGTTACGAGGACTCGGCAAGAGAAAGAGCAAAGTGGAAGGGTGAGGTGGCGTTGTTTACCCTTTATTTATGACGAAAGTTTGGCCAGATTTCACGAAAGCACAACCCCGAGGTCGGTTAAAGCGTGCAGCTTCGGTCACGAGGGTCGCGTGGGGAGACTGGCGGAGAAATTGTAGGGTCGAGGAAGTGGGACGAGGCCTGGTGCAGTGGTGCCGTGGTGCTGTGGGAAGCGAGACAGAGTGCTACGAGGCCTCTCATGTGCGGTTATTCGTTAATGTCATTCCGCTGTCCGTACCTTCTCTGTTTGCGTGCGATAACAAGCTGTATAATTCGAAGAGGCTGAATTTTCACCGTTTAGAAAACGTGCTCGTAAACGAGCGACTGTCGTATTTTTTCAGATTTCAAGATATTTCTTTCCGCACTCTTTCTCATTTCATATTATCTCTTATTAATTTAATTTCACTTTATTAAGTCAAAATAATCTTTTGTTACTCCAGAATAAAGACGTGGATAATAAGTGTCTTCCTCATTATCGAAATTTTAATAAGAGACAAATTTCTCTTTCTCAATTTTTATTAAAAGCGCAAAGATTTCTTTATCCATGCGTTTCGTGAATCTTTCTTTTACACGTTATTCAATAATACAGAAGAGAGAAAGGAAACATTTAATTAACGACGATAAATAAATAGGAGCGAGCAACGTTCTAACTGAAGACGGGTAATTATTGATCATTGCGTGCTTAAATAGATGATCTACGGTTTAAACTCATAAGGGACAGGATGATATCATCACTCGTTGTTTTGGTATCGTCGTTCCTGCTAGCTCTCAGTAGGCGGCGTCTCTTTGCATTTGCGCGTGTGCGGGTATATCATATTTTCTCTCATATTTTCTCTGCGTAGAAATTCGTTACTGACTTTATTACAACGTGTAATACGTGTAAACAGATGTTTGATTACGAGAGGAGAAGGGAGGCCCTAAATATAACACGTAACATCTCTCGAAGAGACTCGAACGTAATAATTGGTCACGTGGGTAGGTCACCAATCGGTGGTGGAGTGTTCTTGATCGAGCGCGTGTACTAATTGGGAGTGCAATTAAAACGCGTCGCGGTACGTGTCCTCGCGAAAGCCGACGAATACGCTGTCAAAATGAAACGCAGGCCCGCACGTGCAATAGCAAGGTAGAAAAGGACGGACGGACGGACGGACGGACGTGCAGCTGATGCGTGCGAATGGAAAAGAAAAAGAAAGAAACGCGAGGAAAAGCAAGGCGGGGAAGAGCCCGAAGGGCAGCCGCCGTCAGTTAATTGAGTCGGCTGACACGAGAACCGAAAACAAAACGTGTCAGCGGGTCGACGACGATTGTATGACGCCCTCCCCAGTGGTGTCTATTGCACTCGAGTGCATCGTGAAAAACGTAGGAGTTAGTAGTCAGTCCCCATAGGCTTTCAGCTTTCAATTATCTGTCTCGTGTCGATAAGCACTTTCGGTCCGGTGTTCCTCACAGTCGAATATTCATTTAATTCATTTGTTTTGTTTATCTTTAATACATTATATTATCTTACAATTAATTCATGCAACATTAACACGTCCGTATTCTCTCTTCTCTCTTCTTGGTGCGCAAAGCGCAGAAAAATATCTAGCGTTTGTGAAACTGAATGAAAGTAGTTAAGCTGAAATTTAAATTGAACATTAGCTTATTTCAATATTAAACAGCTCATTAAAATATAGATTGAATCTAATATGGAAAACAATAGCTGTTATTTTAATACAGAGATTCTTCTTCTTATGCTTAAAATTTTCTTATACTTAATACAAGTCTGTCAAATATGTAAAGTAATATCCCATTATTACCGCGTTTTTAAAGGAACCTTCGACGAGAAATTTCTATCGTCGGACAGACCATCGTCGTACCAGCGACTTTTCCGTTAAAACTACTCCGGTAAAAACGTTCCTCGGTAAAGGGAAAGGATAGGGAAGTTCACGGTGGAAATTGCGTTGTATTCTCGCTTCGGCACCGGGGCGGTTTCCGTGAACGAGGAAATTGCGGCGCATAGTGTGCATCCTAAATATTTACTTGCCTCTCGCCGTTACACCGCGCAAATATTCCATTTGCGACCGTGAAAACACGCGCGTCGAGTCTCTGCGAGTCCGCCGTTGTGATACTCGAGACGGATTCAATGATGCCGTTGATGTTAAAATGTCATAAGCGGAAACCGCTTACATTCACCGTGGCCTCGACGAAAACGTTATTTGCCATTCCTGCAAATTACTTTTATCCTCTCGCAAGAGAGCACGGGAACTACGGCACAAATAGCATGAAAAGGCGAATATACGCTGTACTGACATATCGCGCCGAGATATGTACTCTGATTACCGTTACTCGGTTTAGTTCGTCCGACTTCTCTATTAAACCATACATGGGATCGAATCGCTCTCTGCGATGATATGCACACCCGCGGCATAAATATTTCTTCTTCGTAAAACTGTAAAATCTAATGTTTACCGGGAATTGCCGAGTCACGTGAAAATCATTTCATTAATACGATGTTTTCTTCTTCTTCTTCTTCTACGAGTCCCTCCATCAATACGATGTCGTTGGTTTGCCGAGGCCACCGAGCTAAAGCGCCCATCCGCTCCTAATGAAAGCCTTTTGCCCACAATAGCGCGACGCCAGCAAGTTTCTAGGCAGGAGAGGAGGGAGGATTCGTATGGTTACTTTGAAGAATATCTCAAGTCGGGCAAAGTTTGCAGAAGCCTGGGCCAACGGTCAAATTAATGTGCAAACTTCAACGTAATAGTTGTTTCTCCGAGGTCTTAACTATCGAGTGGTGGATTGCCAAACTCCACCCCCCTCCCGGTAAGTTTATTAACCGCCGGGTATGTATCATGAGCTTCTTTGTACCGTTCGTACATATGATCTCCCGATAGCGGGATTCTAAACGGGGGGGATTTTGCCGAACGATGCCATTTTGCGAAACCGAGGGCACGCTAATTTTCGCGCTAATTTCCCTGGCGAAACTTTAGACCACGTACAGGGGGTGACAGACGTGTGTGGAAAGGATAATGGCGTGAAGGTGGTGGGGCATGGGGATCTCTCCGACCTGGATATATGCGGAGATGTACAATACATAAACGTAATCCGAGACTAGATGCGCTATGTTGTTTCGATGTAAATAAGTGCTCAGGGTGTAATTTACATCCTCCGTGACATATATATCTAATTTACATTTACACATTTACCTATACCCCGGTTATCGTTAATAATATATCGCACGAGGGAAATCAGCTTTGCTCTCCAAGATTCGAAGAGACGTGATGCGAGTTAACGCAAAAGCGATTAGCTACAATTATTTCTACGAGATAATAAAGACTTAATGATCTATTTATATGTAACGAGCTTCTAATGAAACGTCTCTTCTTTCACGACGAAGGAGATATTCAATGCAAAAGGGGAATATAAAAAAAAAGATACATAAAGAAAGATTATGTGATGTGATGCGCATCCGCAGTTAAAAAAATTTAAAATACATTAAATACAATATTAATTATTTGCTGCAATTAAATTTAATAGAGTCTTTATACTGCAACGGACTCCGGTAAGGTATCGCTCTTGCTACCGGGCTACATAATGTCCAGAGTAACCGGATCACGAAGGAGAATGTTCTGCGTTTGTGTTCGTTCGAGACAGCGATTCCCAACTGATGTCTCGTAGACGTTTACGAGTCCATGGATATTACGAACGATATCCTCGCTCGAAATTCAGAGGAAAAGCTCGTCACTATATTCGTATTAATAGAAGATATTTTTAGCAATACAAACGCGAAATGTTTCCAATTTTGTGCTAAACCAGCTAGACGAGATTGGCTGGACGAATTTTACGATGCCACATATTCGTGAAATACAATACGTAGAAAAAATGTAAAATGAAAGAACCATTTTTTTAGTTACATTTTTTTTTTTTTAGTTAAAAACCAGTTGATGGATAATTATTAAACAGATGTTTACGCGAGATGTTGAAAATGAAACTAAGTTTTAATTCCGCTTTTGATGGCACGTTTGATTATTAAATCTTACTCGATTAACGCGTAAGTTATAAATAAATAATCGAGTTTACACCCCATTTACTTATTAAATGAAATTCAGATTACAAGACACATCTTTCGCTATAATTTTTCTATGCTTGCGACCAGTTAGACAATTGAACAACTGAAACTTATAAAACTTCAATTTTACTTTTTAAAATCTTTTTTGTTTTCCGCGACGTGCATACATGTGACTGGTTTTAAAGAGATTTCAATATATAGTACGCAATAAAAATATCGTGTAAAGGGAAGTTGGAAACCGCTGGTATAAAGCAAGTGGAATAGATCAGAAAGAGGTGGGTATAGACAAGAAGCGAGCACTGTGTTGCCTGGAGGCAAGCAGGTGCGCAGCATCCTATCGCTTCTCTTCAGCGACGACGGTTGCTCAACTAGCGAATCTGTTCGCTTCGTGTGTGCATGCCGTCTCCGTAAGAAGATGCGTATCCCCACGACCGGGAGCATATTATAATAGAAGCCTTTATGAACGTCCAAGTTTAGGGAAATCAGGTCGGATGAGACCTACTCTCCGATAATTCCGTGTTTAAAAGGCAATTTCAGCATTTACGTAGATAATAAACCATTTTCACTAATACAGTAAGTGCCTGGCGGTTTCTGATAAGAAAAAGTGAAATTATATTATAATAAAGGACGTTTTACGTAAAGAGGAACACGATCGTTACGGGGAGTTACGGAGTCTCTGAGCGGTACTTTATAAGTATCATTATATGCAGTTTAGCTCAAACTTGAATTGCCCGTTGTGAAGGCATTCGCTTAAACGAAACAACGTAATGTGTGAACTTACTGTGGTCAATCCAAACCTGTAAAACCGGCTAAGACGGCTTAGCAGAAGCGTAATGGCGGCTCGTTGCCGAGAAACTCGCTCGTCGAAAGGTTTTAATAGTAATACGATCACGGTACTTTCCGCAAAATATGGATTTCAATCGTGGATAAATCGTCACACGCGGTTTTTGCGGCTTGACATTATCGAGAACTGATTAGAAATTATTGCATCTTGTGTTCTAATTAAAGAAATGATTTTTTCTTTTTTAATTAAACTTTAACTTAGAGAGAGAGAGAGAGAGAGAGAGAGAGTTCGCAATTCTTTGCACTTTGCTTTATAGAAGCATCTCTACATCCTCGTTAAAAGCAAGTCAACTCTGAATTTGTCGATAAAATTGAAAAAGAACAATTCTACGAGTCACCGTTACTCTCTGCTTTATACAGATGCTCATGTCCGCGTCGTGAAGAATACGAAATGATGATTAATCTTGAGACGGATTATTTTTCGGTTCGGTCCGCAAAAGAGAAATGACTTCTCACTCTTTCTCGTTTCCTTTTACCTCTCTCCACTTCTTCCTACAGTCGTGAAGGAATCCGAGCACAACCGACAAACGGCGATCGTCGATTGTACCTTGGAGAAGTCGACGCAAGTCGGTCCAGGTGCATTCTCCGCTGCGGGGTTTGCGGGAAACCGCAAACACCCGATGCACCAGCTTTACCACGCGCATTCGAAAGAAAGACCAAAGGTGTGCAGGGGCATGTAAGAAGGGAAGAGAAAGGAGGACGGAGAGAGAGAGAGAGAGAGAAAGGAGAGATCCTCTGTACCTGCCTCTGTCGTGCAGAAAACAAAAGTAATCGTGTCCTACCGGATAAAAAGAACCGCCGAGATAAATATCTGAAACGTGTTACACAAACTTTTAATGAATTAGGAAGACAAGTTAATCGTTACAGGTGATGCATTAAAAATGCTTATTCAGCACTTCTGCGCAAATTCGTAATGTGGAGCAATATTATAACAATGACAGGAGTCTTTCGTCTTTATCCGTTTTCGTTCTTGTCCACGTTTTCTTTGAACGCATTATCACGATAAGAACTCGAAATCATAAACGCTCGAGTTAAATTTTTTGCTTGATATTTTCTCCTTGATATATTTTCGTCGGCTCACGCGAGATGAAAATATTGACGTGTTAACGGAGCCTGATAATTGCCGATGGGGGATTATATAAAAAAAAAGAAATGTTAAGCGCATACTAAACTGGCGGATTAATAAATCGTACAAGCGGTAGGAAACACAGGAGGAGGACGTCGTTGCGGGAAGACAGAGAGACGTTGAATAATTTCGATCTATTAATCGGCTATATTTTTGCCGGCCATTGTGGCGGACGGATTGTTTATCTTCGAGCCGCCTCTCTCTCGGCTGTATCTTCGCGCTGATTTCGCTACGCTAACAGGTTCCACGGTCAGTCGGAGACGGCAAATTAGCCGCCGGATGGAGCGGGATTGGCAAGAGAGAGAAAGAGAGAGAGAGGGGGAGGGGAGGGAGAGGGAGAGGAAGAGAGAGCAGAGGCAGATGCAGGATTCTTGGCAGGGTCAAACCCCCCGGCCATCTTCTGGTACCGCTTATACCTCGCTCCGATCTTCTCCTCCCCGCTTCCGTTGCCGGCTGCTCCCAGTTCTCTCTCGTTCTCTCCTCTCTTCCCCGTTCCTCTCTTGGCAAAAAATCAGCGTGTGTGCGCACACAGAAAGCGATGGAATAAGAGGGCGAGGTAGATTGAGGAGGTTGAAAGGGTGGGATTTATATACGCAGGTCGGCAGGTAGGAAAGATACGGCGGCAACCGGTTCTCCCCTTTTGCACCTCCGCAGACTCCGAGGGGTACAGGTTCCTCGAACCGGTCCAGGTCGGATCGCGTGTTGCTCGCGTGGCCGGACGCAGCCGAGGACCGGCGGAAGCGTCCGAGTTCCAGCATTACACACAAATTGCGCCATTACGTGTAATGGGGCTAGAAAAAAATGGGCGGATAGATCGTGCCGGATGATGAAGCTGGGGAACTGGCCGCGGTACGCCGCGCGCCAAGGAAGATCGCGGGAATAAAATCGCTCGCGCGTTACGTTAGATTTTACAAATCGGCTCCGAATCGCCATTTCCCCAGCTTCAGTATTCGATACGGTGGTAGGATGTAGGAAAGTTTGAGAATATTCCTTTGTACCGCGTTTCTCGATTCCATGCTTGGATGTTCAGAAGCACGAAGCGATTTCGAGTATCTCTCAGCGCGCGGATACGATTGTATCCGCCATCAATCCTATCCTCTGCCCATCCTTGCAGATTACGGATCGCGTGCTTATTGATTTTAGCCGCTCGCAAAATACGCGCGTGTTTCTCACACACCTGTCTGCGTGCACGGAGTTTAAAGGAAATTAGCTCGTGGAATCTCGTTTTTTTTTTTTTTTAAGCATAATGCGAGATACGCGGTAAAGACGACGGCAGCGTCTCAGCGTCCGCGGCGCCTCACCATAATTTTCTGCAATATAGTGCTATATCCTCTCGTTGATGTACATTGTAACCTATCGAATCGAGCAGGTGGCTCGGCGTGCTCCCTTATATTTTGACGATTAGTTCTGGACCCAGCTTCTTCTCGAAGGACGAACTCCGCTCACAACACCTTTCTCTTAGTCAGGGCCGCAGCCTGCTGCTTAATTCCTCGCAAATGAGTACCGCGACGTTTTAAAAATACAAGATGTTAAAAAAACCATGCGGTTAACATATTACAAATTCAATTTTGGTTTTTAGTATAAAAAAATGCGAAACTTTTTTTTTATTTTTACAAGGAGCTGTAAAACTGTGTAAAGTATTGCTAGAACTGTCATTATTTTTTTATATTGGTGAAGAATGACGAGCTAACTTCACAGATTCCACTTTTATGTATCCGTGAAGTTAGTATTTTTTAAGATGAAACATTCTATTAATATAAAAGTAATACAGTTCCAATAGCACTTTTTATAATTCTATATTTTTAAATAAAAATAATAAAGAATTCCCCATATTTTATATTAAAAAACCAATATTGAAAAAGTTGCAATCGGCGGAACTTTGTTTATTTATTGTGTATTTATAAATGCCAGCTTAACTTCGAATTTCTCAAATTCGAACGTTAAAGCCTTTTATAGGTCGCATTAATCGTACTTCTATCAATCATCTTTTGAGCCCACATATCAGTAAAATACCGTTCGCAGTAATTAACATGCCACATCGTTGAATAATTCCGTAACTTGTTCTAAATACCGAAAATAAAAAGTTAAAATTATACGATTTAAACGAAGAAACTCACCAAGGAAAGATATGGAGTATTAAATATCTCCAAAATGATACACGCATCAAGAAGCGATTCCTTAATTATCTTCAGCAGCATATATTTTTCATTATTTTTTTTATTTATTTTTTCTATTCGCGATATTACTCGCACGGAATTATTAAAGTTTAGACAACACTGTTTCAAGTGTTGCTTTTAGATACATTGAGTATTTATTATATGTAATTTATGATCTCTTAAAAATGTTGTATGCGTATATAAAATAAAATGATACAATAAATCAAGTGACTACACTCTAGTTGAAGTACCTCAACCTTTTTAAATTTTCTTCGTAACTCCATTGTCTCTCGAATTAACTATAAAAAAAAAGTGGTAATTGCAATCCGTACAAAAAAAATCGTCAATAAAACTAATGTTCCGTAAAAATATCTTATTTCCACAAAGATTTTACAATTGTTACGCAGAACAATGAGATTCTTGGAAGAAGATCCCGCGAGAGGAGAGTACAAAGAAATTGAATTAAGCTAATGGATAATGAAAAAGATTCTTTTTCGCGATGTTAATCGAGAAGGTAGATCATCGAGCTGTTCTTCATGGAAACCTTCGTATCGCCAGCTGCGTCCCTGGGGATCGAGACAGCCGGTCATCTTGGTTGCGGCGTTGGCCGCCGGGTCGACCGGACTCCGACGTCGACGGCGTAGCCTGCGCGTGCACTTGCCGCGAGGGAAAGGTGGATGGCCGCGACCTTGATGCGCGTGGTTCTCGCGTGCCCGAACCTTCACGAGCCTCCGCGAGGACGACCGAAGCGGACGCAACCAGCCGACCACGACCAACGCCTGTACACGGTTGTTAAATTATCTCTCTGCGCTCTCTCCCAACAGTCCCAACCCTCTCACTCTTTCTCTCTTCCCCTTTTGGACCGTTCCTTCGACGTCCCTTCCCGTCCGTCCCTGCAGCTTCCTATCCCCTTCTCTATGCGTCGCGCGCCTCATCTCCTTTTTCTTAGCTCTTCACGCACTCGCACATACGCACTCGCGCGCTCGTGCATGAGATCTCACGGAAGCTGGAATGACTATCGCTACACTTGGTTCTCGAGCCCTGGCTAGTTCTACGATGGGACCGGTATCTCGACTTAACCGACCAGTCATCCGAGGCAGCCAGTGTCTCTCAACGCGTCACCAATACGGTCCGAATATTATGAATTATGCCTGCGATTTATCCTGAAGAGATTATCCGAAAATGCAGCGTTTCTTGAGGTCCCCTCGAGTCGTATCGCTGATACAATCTACTTTTTAAAGATCTTGACACTTCCTGTGAAACCAGTATCACGTTGTATACGATGGTCGACGGATGTTTTTGCATCTTCGTGAAGAATAATATTTTTCATGTTTTAGGAAACTCGAATATCTTTCAGACGAATTTTCCAAGATATGAAAATATTTAAAAAAAAAAAGAATTTTTTTTAATGTCACAGAATACTTATACTACAAACGTGGATATATAATTTTCATAGTTAACGTCTGCTTCTGCAAATTTATTACTGAAATATAAGGATAGTATTATGTTAATATAAGATACATTATTGTTTCTACATAAAGTCTTGAATTGTTTTGAAGTTTAAATTGTTTAAGTTTTCAATGAAATGCTGCAGTTTGATATCATCGGTGTCTCACAGTTTCCTAATGAAATCTTCCTTCCTGAAAGATAAATGAATCTAACTAACGTAGCTCAGTTGTATTGTGAGTTGCCGGAGGCCAGGGTTCATAAAACTTTTTTAACGCTTCGTAAGAAAGAAAATTTTTCCGATCATAAACCTTTATCCTAAATTAGACCAAAATATATTATTCAAATGAGACGTTGATAATTTTAAAGAATTAATTTGAAATAAATAAAAATTCAGACGGCTTGATTTAAATAATACTCGACCATACTTAGAGTCGAGTGTAAAAGCACAAAAAAAGAAGATTGGAATTGAAGTAGTATATCAACTATATTTTTAGAAGCAAGTATTCTGCAGAAGCGCTAGAGCAAAGGAGGCTGCAAAAACTCGCTGTCCTTGAGTTCCATCAGGACGCATATGCATTTCTGCCGTAACACATAGTTTGATGTAGGATCGACGTATTGATAGACTCAAGACTCAAGAAGTATCTCTGAAATAGTAGCGAATATAACGTATTAAAGATACTATAAATATAATGCGTGTGGAAAATAAGAAAATATACTTTATTTCAATAATTTTTTTTCCTTATTAATATATTTCTTAATAATTATAAATTACTCTCAATAATTATAAATATAATTAAATTATAAATGTAACTCTCAATAATATTATAAATATAATATAATCGTTTGTAAAATTTATTTTTATATTACAGACTAATCTCGTTTTTAAAAGCGTAATAAATTATTTAACCAAAGCGCTACTCGATGACTCAGCAATTATCGTGGAAATTTCCTCGATATAACTCGGTTCTCCCATAACAAGTTTTTCTTCTTCTATGCTCTTCTTCTCCTCACTTTTGAGGTCTGTTAGGGATAATGTATCTTCCTGAGATGATGTATCTGACACTTTAAAAGATTATTTTCTTAATAATTCTGATGCATGAAATCATATGTTATAAATTTAACACATTATAAAATAACTTACAATCGCCCTTGAGGTCATCCTCTATCTCGCTCTTTTCATAATCGAAATTTTCATCTTCACTTCCAAAATGTATGTACGACAAAATACATACGAGCATTATAAAAAATAAGTTTGTTCCAATTCCAACACAGGATGATAGAATAGGCCAATAAAACATCCAATAACGTAATCCTGATAAGTGAGCATTTATTATCAGATTGGCAGAATAGAACTCTATATGCCGTGATTGAATCTCAATAAATATAATTGTCACTGGATGGTTCTGGAATATATGAAATTACATCCTGATATTAGATCTCTTACAAAATTACAAACTTGTGAACTTAGAAAGTCTTACTAAGATTCTTACCTGATCCTCTTCAAAGTTATTAAACAATTCAAGAACAATGTCTTGCTTCTCTTCAGCGTTCCCAAAAATCATCATAGGCGAAAACAGGAGAGTTGTAAGCGTATGTAATAATGTGCTACGGTAATGTAACATAGCTGATTTACATATATGGTCTACGAGATGACCATCACGGCTCCGTAATTGCGCGCAAACCATGAACATACCTTGAGAGAAAATTAACTTTCGATAGAATATAACATTAAGAATCTTATTTTAGATCATATACATGAGAACACAATCAATAGGAACTAGAAATGTTTATAACGGTCGAAGCTGGATCTTTAATGCTTAAATAATTTTATATATATATATATATATATATATATATA